>BDMB01000007.1:6205700-6355566 GCA_016859785.1 Macrotyloma uniflorum | reverse complement strand
TACGCTTGCATTTTTATCAAGAAAAAATATAGCACCAGCATAAACACCCGCATCATCTAGATTATTACGGTGCATCTCGGTTCGGAAAAACAGTGTCAATGCAATTAACGCCATGATGAAAAGCTGAAAAGCATCAAGAGCAAAATGGTAAGTAAAAGTGATCATCATCATATACGTGTAAATGCACTATGGTGCATAGTTTTTCTTGATAAAAAAAGGTAGAAGTCTAGCACCAACCTGACATAGCTTGAAGATGTAAACAAATGAATTCCTTTTCATGAGCAAATACTCCCTTGAGAAGTTAGCCTTTAACAGCTCCTTCTTGTTGATGCCATACTGCTTAGTGGTTAATGCAGCAGGGTGGCTCTTGGTCTTGTCAAATGGAACTGCAAGCTCCTCTCCAAGTTTCCTACCAATATGGAATGATTGAAATGCCTCAGCAAATTGAGTAACTGTCACAAATCTGTACGGTTGATCTCTCCGCACCCAGTACTGTGCTTGATCTTTTTTGGAAGTCACTTCTTGGAGAAAGTCAGCAGCACCTTTCCTCTCGGGACATCTGAAACCCATGGATTCAAAGAAGTCCAGAACATACTCACGAGGGCCATGGTAAACAACTTGGCCATCAGAGATTAAGATAATGTCGTCAAAAAGGTCATAAGTCTCGGGTGCTGGCTGGAGCAAAGATATGACAGCAGTTCCATTTAGAATGTGGACATATTGCCTGAGAGAGCTCACAATCTGAAATGTTGTGGAACTGTCCAACCCTGTGGAGATTTCATCCATGAATAAAGCATTTGCTGGTCCAACCAACATCTCTCCTGTAGTAACACGCTTCCTTTGTCCTCCAGAGATCCCACGCAACATTTCATCCCCCACCATAGTGTCAGCACAAATATCCAACCCCAGAATCTGCAAAGTTATACATTTTACTTGTTCAATATCTTGGGCCTTCATAGCAAACTCAGGTACATGTCATCACATAAATGAAATGAACCTTGTTTAGGGATTACCTTCATTGTATAATCTGTCACTATGCTTGACTCCTGGCCTGCAGTTGCAGTTGCCTGTTATATCAAAAGATAATCAGATGCAATGCAAAGATGGTATATACATTTTTGTTTTGAACTGAAAAAAAAGGATCAATAAGAGCTTCTTTTTGAGACCTTCATGTAGACATCAAGATCTTGGTCAGGCTTGATATTTGCTGCTTTCTCTCTTCTAGACAACTCAGATAGCATGTCTGTGGATTCAAAAAAAATAAATGATGATGAGTCATGCTTAGTTAGGCTGCATACATGTTAAATTAGATTTTGAAAAGGTCAGAGAGGTGGTAAAGTGGGACTAACCATAACGTGATCCAACCCCTTGGCATCTTGCAGAGAAAGCCAAGGTTTCCCTCACAGTCATTTCTCCAATATGAACATCATGCTGGCTGATGTAAGCAGCAGTTCTCTGGGGTACAAACTCGTTCAACTCATGACCATTGTAAGTCACTTTTCCAGATACCTGAACAACACATTGGTATCCATATTAGTTTTTGATTCTCCTTTAATTTTTAACGAAAATATGCTAATGAGTATATTGAAAAGAAATGTGTTTAACCTGAAGACTTTTATCAAGCCTTCCTGACAAGGCCAAGAGGAGTGTGGTCTTTCCAGAACTTGGAGGACCCAAAAGCAGTGTCATTCTGCGAGGTTTAATAATCCCGCTGACATCGTTGAGAATAGTGACGTGTTTCTTTCTGCTTGGGATAATATGGAGCATATTGAAAAATCCCTGGAAGACCAAATAGAGAAAAACCGTGTTGAGAGACTAATTGGAAGAGAAAACAGAAGAAAGAAACGAAAATAGTAGGAAGGGGAAGGAGCCATTGTGTACCTCTATGACATTAGTAGCAGAGTTGACGAAAGAGGGCAAAGCTCTACTTCCCACAAAAGCCTCTGCCTCAATCTTGAGGTGCTCATATCGAACTTCGATTGTTGGAATATCGAGTCCAACTCTGTTGAAAAGAGAAAGTGAAAAGAGAAAAAGATGAGAGTGGGAAAAATGGTCTTACTATGTTAAGAAGAGGGTGTAAAGAAGAGGTAAGATACCTGTCAATACGCTCCTTGAGCTTCAACAAGAACTTCTCGTTGTCCTCTTCAGCCACTTTGACCAACCTCTCAAGAAGTTTCTGTCTCTCTTGGAAGCCAAGGTCAGCCACGTCGATTTCGTTGGCAGCTCCATGGGATGCTGTCAACAAGCCTTTCCTGAGACGGTTGTAGGTAGGGAGCTTCTCAAGAGCAGCCCACTTCAGAGCTTCTTCGTCATCCTCTTCACGAGAAGACCTCGAGAATACCTCCACGCTGCTGTTTCTCCAAACCGTTGAACTTCTCGCTCGCATACTGTTACTTGCTCTGTATATATCGCTTCCCTCCATTCTGCCGTGACACCCACCACACCACCACCACTTTGTCTCTTGTCTTTTCTTCTTCTGCTTCTTCTTCTTCTTCAAGGTTGGTAACTAAACCGAATAACACACGCAGAGACACTACTGTTTGTGCTGTTTTATGGTGAATGCAAAAGAATGAAAAAATCAGAAAAAAATAAAAATGAAAGTGAACTGCGGTGGCTTGTTGTCTTTGTGACGATGGCAGGGAATGAGTACTAAGGAATGGAAAAACCATGTCTAACTATTTATACTTTTGACGTCAAAAAGAGGCGGCGATTCATATTCAAAGTCAAACCTTGAAATAAAATATTGCTAATAATATTACCCTTTTTTCTTTTCTTTAATAAAAGTAAAACATACCTGGCATATGTGAAATCACGGAATCACAAACACAAAGAACACGCAGCGAAATCATACCCAATCTGAAAGGAAACTTCTATTTTACCCGCTCCTTCAAACAGCACGTAACTTCCTCGTTACCTCTTCTAGACAAATACAACTCCTGTCTGTCTACCCCTATTAAATGTCCTGTTTTTCTAATATACATTCATCAGTATCATATTTTATAATATATTAATATTTATTAAATGTTCCATTAAATGGTCTATTTTTTTTTATTTTTTTTTGCTGAATAATATTCTTAGGTACCATTATTTCCCTCTCTCAGTTTGAATTCTATGTGATATATATTTTAGAAGAGTAAATTGTAGGTAAGAATATTAATCATAATTCAACAAAGATATTTGAGAAAAGGAATAGAATATTGAAAAGTTTAGGATATATTAAAAAAAGGAATAGTCAAAACTTTGGAGCTTGACCGCTAGCTAGCTATGGGTGTAAAATAGAGTATTCTCACTAGGAAAACATTATGCAATTTTTATATTGAATTGAAAGATGCAAGATAAGGACATGGTACCCTTTGAAAATCAAATAGTGTATGTTAGCACGAACGATAAAATAAATAAATAAATAAATAAAAATAAAAAATCCTTCGAAATTTTTTATGAAAAGAGAAAACAATAGTTAAGACCAGTAAAAGAATTTCCATTTTTAATTTTAATTTTAATTTTAATTTTCAAGAAAATAAATGGCTGAAGAATGAATTTCTCGTGTATTGTGCTTTGAACCTTCTTCAAAAAATTGTATAACAATCAAAGCCTTCACACTTTGACTTCTAGATTGATAAAAAAAATACATGGCATGGCCAGCAAAATTGATCAGCTCTTTTTGCGTGTTGAAAGGAACTTTGGACCAAATAATTCAACTTCTAGATAGATAGTACTTGATTACAAACATGTTGCAATAATGGATCCAAGTAAATCATTTTTTTCATTTTAACACGGAATCTAACATGAAGTAAAAAGTATATGGTATAACGGTGAGACATAAAATTTATTGTTAGATATATATCTTTTTAGAAGTTTGCAGCTTAGTCCTCACACAAAAGGAGCTGTTGGATGTATTTGTCAAAAATTTGTTACAGTTTGAGTTTCTATTATGTTTCATTAATCTCTGTTTCTTGCACACAAATGAGAATCATGCTCCACTGCTTGCATTATTGTCAACTATTCTTAAGGGTGTGAAACTGAAAACTATCATTCTTGGCCAAAGTAATTGTAGAATGAGAGGAATAGTGTATAATAAGTATACACGTGAAGGGAATAAAATTAAATAAAATCTTTATATATCTGTTAAATGTATATTATTTCTTTATTTACAAATCATATTTTTTAACAGTAATGTCAATGGCTTTGAGATCGAAGTTGTTGATGGAAGAATTGGGAAGCCAAATCTTGTTCCTTTTTAACAAAGTTGGTTACACAATTGACAGTTATTACAAGAGACATGTTTTTCCCTTGTTAAGAGAAGAGCAATGTCAATTGTGCAATGGATTAGGATGAAATTGATGATGGTCAAAGTTTGGCATCACAAAAAGATGATGATCAAAATCAAGACCATGTAAAACAACTGGGGTTTACACTTGAGCTGCACACAGTCATTCTTGGCTTGGAAAAAATGTGGACAGCACAAGTCACAAGCTGTCAATCAGCTAACAACCATCCCCTCTTCTTGTCTTGATAAATCATGCACCAAATTGCGCCATTTCCACTGAGTCTAGAAATAGAAGTGCAATTCTGGATTCAGGTGCAACAAGTCATATCTGCTATACTCTAACAGAGTCTCAACTTTCAAGAAATCAAACCTATCTAGTCAAATAGCGTGATGGTTCTAGATTTCTTTCAAAATTTGCTTGAACAAATTTTTTCTTAGAATGGTTTTATTTGACTGGTCTTCTATCTATTCCTAAATTCAATTTCGAACTAATTTTAATGTCAAAGCTCTATCTTTCTCTGTTGTGAACTTATTTTCTCAAATACTTCCTGTCATTTACAGGATACCAGCACCTCAAGGATGATTGGTGCAGCTTATCTATGAGGAGATTTTTATGTTCTTTCTGTTCAAACAGCTTCTTTTGTGTCTCACAAAGCTAATTTTTATCTGAGTAATTTTCATTCCATCGAATGTATGGAACATTTGAATTGGTCATGCTTATACTAATAGATGTTAGATTTGCAAAAGTTGTATCCCTTTGTTGATAATAAAATGTCTTTCTCCTCGTGATGTTTGTCATTATTCTAAGCAAAGAAAAATACCTTTTCCTAAAAAAAATTTATCAGCTAATTTGATCTTGTCCACATGGATATTTGGGTCCTATTGTATGCCCTTCTATTTTTGACTAAAGATATTTTCTAACCATTCTAGATGTCGATTTTCGACAATAGAGAAAATCTTGTAGACGTCAGATAAAAGCGTGTGTGGACTCTTTTCACGAAGCAGAAATCAGAAAGTTAGTCTGTTGCTCAATTAGTAGTAGAGACTCGGTTCAATGCTAAGATCACGTGCATTCAATCAGAAAATGCCCTGAATTCAAGATGAAAGATTTTTTCTTATTTGCTTCAAAGGCATTCCACACCAATTAGATGTTGGATTAGAGGGCCAGGAAATGAGTTTTTCTTAGATAAGAAGCAAGGTGTTTATTTGATGAGTTGGAATCCAAGAAGATCTTCCTATCCAGAAATGTTCTGTTTTATCAAGAAGCATTTCCATTCTTTCCACAACCTAAACTGGCAGAGAGTACAGCTCACTATAATCACATCTATACTAACCTCAGCATGCTGGAAGATGCACTTTTACAACTGATCTACCCATCTCCAACCACAAATCTTCAACCATGTAGATAATCCCCAGCTAGATTAAATCCTATCCCACACCAAAGAACCTCAACCAGAAAGAGAAGACCACCACCATCTTATTTGACAAATTACCATTGCTTTACAATCTGCAACAAGTCACCTCCACCATCATAAATATCCCATATACAACCATTTATCCTATGACAACCTGAGTCCTAGTTATAAAACATCAGACTGGCCTTATCATCCTTGATAGAGCCTCCTAATACTCTGAAGCTATCCAAGAAGCACGCTGATAGTAGGGTATCCAAAAGGAACTGGCAGCTCAGGACCTGGATTCTCACCAGGAAAAAGCACCATAAGCTGTAAAAAGCATAAGACATATGCCATAGTTGAAATATGCAAAGAACGTGTAATAAGAATAAGGTTAGACACAAACAGTTCTCTGCTTCTGGTTTTTACAAGTAATAGTAGTTTGTTACGGTACGTCCACTTCTTTTCAATAAATTTTGGCTTATAAAAAAGACACAAATAGTTGGGATAGACAACAATGAAACCTACAGTCCAACAAACTGACAACTGTTAGAACCCTCTTATGAATTGATGCTGTGAAGAATTGGTACTTGCAGCAACTAGATGTCAATACAACGTTTCTCCATGGTGACATGAATGATGAAGCCTGCATGGAGGTCTGATAGGTTCTCTACCACAAGCCCAAATGTGCAACGAACACTTAGAACCACCTTAGGTGGGAAATAGGGAAGAGTTAGTCACAGAGAGAGAAACGGGATAATGGAGTTTGTTATATAGGTGGGAAGGGGAGAAGAAAGGCATGCAGAATTTGTATTTTCAATTTGGGAGTCCACAAAGTATACTTTGACTTGGGAAGAAAGGGAACCTTTTCTTCTCTGAGGAGCTATGGCTCTGGGATTACAAGGGTTTATCTTGTAATACCTCTTACTTTCTCAATCAATACTACAGTTGTCATTTTATCCTAAATCGGTTCCTATGAAGTTCCCATAGAGTTTGAATGCCTCTCAACAACACCTGGCATGAAAGCTCTAAAAATCACTTTATGAGTTCAAGCAGGGAAGCAAACAGTGGAATGCCAAACTGACACAGGCTCTGAGGCTTGTGGATATTCACAGTCCAAGGCAGATAGCAGATTATTCCTTGTTCACTAAAATCATTGCATCTGGATTTACTTCCTTCTTGGTGTATGTGAATGATCTGAACTTGGCAAGAGACAACTTTGATGAAATTATTTAAATCTTACTTGGACCAGAAGTTCATCACTATAGATGTAGGCTAGCTCAATTCTTTCTAGGATTGGAGATGGCCTGATCAAGAAAGGAATTGTCTTAGACCAGCTAAGTATGCCTTGGACTTACTTCAAAAACTAGACTCTTAACGGAAAAACCGTGTAATACTCCCATGGACATTCTTTTTAAACTTCAACGCGACTCTTGTTCTGCATTACTCAATGTTGCTATTTATAGGAGACTAATAGGGAGATTACTTAATTTCACTCACACAAAACCTGTCTTATGCTTTGTTGTGAGTCTGTTGAGTCAATTGCTTGATTGTCCAACAGATACTCACTATAAGTAAGCATTGAGAGTTCTTAACTATGTCAAAAAGTCACCAACTGAGGGACTCTTCTTTTCTGCAAATTCTAACACTGAGTTGAAGGGGACTAGTAGTTAAGATTGGGGAACTTGTTTGGACACTTAAAAAGTCCAGGTTACTAGAAAAACAAGACTTCACTCACGGTCACCAAATCATCTTCAGAGGTAGGGTGATGGCACTAGCCATTTGTGAGGCTCAGTGGCTACAATACTTATTTCATGGCTTAGAGTTGACTGACATTGCTCTTGTTGTTCTTTACTGAGATAATCAAGCAGTTTTACACATTGCTGCAAATCTTGTATTTATGAATGGACGAAACTTATCAGATTGGAGTGCTACACTGTGGAGAAAAGGTTCAAAGTGGAACATTTCATCTGCTGCCAAGTTCATCACAACTTCAGATTGCAGACACTTTAACTAAGCCTCTTGCTATAGGACCATTCAAGAGCCTTCAATCCAAACATGAAATGTTGGACATACACATTCTACCTCGCAGAGGATGTTACAGCTTATGAGTTTCTGTTATGACAACTATTTTCCCTTTTCTGACGTTTTTTAAACGTTTCTGGTGGCCAAAATCCTCTAGAAATTGGTTTCACTAAACCAAAATCAAGTTTCCCAATGTCGATTTTTACACTCTTCTAAAAATATTACTATTTTGGGAATTTTAAAAGCAAGAAAGACCCAACTTTCCAAATCCTCACGTTTTATATAAGCAGTTAGCCGTGAAAAGAACTCAGATTGAATAATAAAAAAAGCAGTGCACCATGAATTGTGGTCACCTCCTTCATCTCATTTTCAATTGATTCTTTCTTCCGGTATATATGAAATTGCATAGCATTCTTTGAGAAATTTGGAAGTTTGAGAAGCCTAATACTCTAACAGAGCAAAACGTGTGTTCTCGCAATCAGAGAGGATGTGAAGAGCATAGAAGATGCGCGATTGGTTTGGAAAGCAGTGTGTAGAAATAAAAATATTCCACTTCAACTCTAATAATAAAACCAACATTTATTTTGTTTTCTTCGCACTGAATTCATTATTTTCTTTTCTATTAAATTCTTCCAGAATTAGTGATGCATGTGGATATTTTTTTACAAGTTTTATTAAAATTCGTTCTTATATTATATTAAAAATAATATAAATTTAATTTAATTTTAAAAACTTATTTTATAATATTTTTTGTTTATATATTATAATTTGAGTATATATTTAATAATTTTTCTTTAGTGAAAAAAATAATCTATTCTGCTAAAAATCTTTTAGTGAATATATGTGTATGTATATATTTTTTATTTTATTTTTATGAATAAGTATTGCTAACCTTAAATCTTCAAATATACTGAAATGAACTAACGATATTATGTTATGATGTTCTGGATGGTTGTGAAGGATGTTTCATTTGTGATGAAGACATGATTGTGGAATAGAATGTTTTTAAGGTCAAACCATGTGATTTGAATTCATTAAAAATGTTCGAAGTTGTGATGGTTAAATTCCAATTCTTACGTAATATGGTGACACGTTAGTATGAGTTTGATTCCTCTGTCAATGGTTTTGTGTCCTAAGGAAAATTGAGATTGATCTCATTCATATGAAGTGATGAATGAAGTTTCAAATCTAAAGATCCCAAATATGAATTTATGCAATTTTTAATATATATATATATATATAATTTTCTTTTTATTAAAAATAGTTTAAATGGAATTTTTTTTTTTAAGTTTCTAAAAAAAACAATACAAATTTTAATAAAATTATTTAAATATATATATATATATTAAAAAATTATAAACTTAACTCATTCTCGTCAAATTATTTAATATCAAACTATTTAATATATTTATTATTAGATTATTTAAAATTTTTAATATATTTCTTTATATCCAAATTTTTTAATAAATATAAAATTAAATAATTATAAATAATTTGATCTGATAATAATTGATCGATAAATTTAATAATTTTATTAAAATATATTTTAATAATAAATTTATTTTATTTTATATGGATCAAAATTATAGTAACCACAATCAAAGAGGACTTTGATTGAGATTTATTTGTTGTGTTAGAATGTTATTTTAAATTTTAAAATTTATATTTGCTAATTAAAAAAAAATTATGCAATTTTAATCTCTAAAGTTTTGTGATCATACAATTTTAATATCCAAAATATTATGTCTCCACTAATGTGTTAGGGACATATCATCACTTAGGTGCAACAATTTCCATTAAAAAAATTTATGATGATTAAAGATGAACTAAATTACTAAATTTTAAAAGCGTAGAAATCAAATAAATATAAAAAAATACAAAATTAAAATTATAAATAATAAAAAAAGTGATTATAAATTTAATTCATTTTCAATATTAATTTTAAAAATAAAATTTATTTTTTATTTATATATTATAATTATGTTTTATTTTTATATATATATATATATTTTATTTTTAATTAATATAAAACTTTCTTAATGTATCAATGAAATTTTTTTAATTTAATTATAACATGTTAATATATAATTTAATTTAAATTTAATAATTTTATTAATAATTAAATTTTATATAATAATTCATTAAAATTTTGTTAATAACTAAAATTTATCAAATTATATAAAAAAAATTATAATTTATTAAAAAATAATTTAACTTAAATCTGATAACCAAGTTCAGATATTAATAAAAGATGTAAATTTAATAAATTTATTAACCAAATCATATTCGATCTCCATAAACTTATAAAACCAAAAATAAATTTAACATTTATAAGAGAATCACAAAATTATTGGACATAATTACATCATGTATAATTGATGCTAGAATTCCGTGTCAAAATTGAAATGGAGAAATAATGATCTGACTATATGTGTTTTATGTATCTAGAAGTTTAATTATTTCCCCAATGCTTTCTGCACACACATTAATTTTGCTGACCAATTTCATATTTTTTCAATCTACAAGTCAAAATGTCAAGGTTTTGATTGTTCTTTAGTTGCCATTGTTCCAAAAAGGAAGGATTACAAATAATACACGTGAAATTTCAACTTTATTTTCTTTAAATTAAATTAAAATTTAAGTTTTGTTATGTCGTTTCTTTAAATTAAATTAAAATATTTATTCATTACTTCTTGATCGTTTTTCTTTTGAGAGAATTTATTGATTGTGTTAACAAATTATAATATACTTTTTAAATGATAATTTCAATTAGTTTATGAATGTTTAGAAAGTATGATAATTTTATTATAAAATTTGATAACAATTTAGTTCTTAGATTTTATTATTTAATATCAAATCAGTCATAAAAAATATAAATTATAAATTCTTAATTTTTATTATTTAATAATAATAATAAGATATAATTCTTACATTCTAAACTAAATATCTACCGTAAATGCATTTGATTTTCAAAGGTTGTCTTGACCTTTCTATTTAATATAAAAATTAAGAATACTTTCGGCCTCGTACTCCAAAATCTTGACTAGAGAGTCCCCTAAAGTTCATTTTACGTCTTCTTATTAATTAATAATTAATATTTCATTAATTTTACATAATTCTTTTATAATTTCTAATCCAACCATAAACTCATATCTTAATAAATTTATAATTATCATAAAAAATATATCTACATTTTAAAATAGAAATACTTACTCTCTCAAAATATTTTAAAATTAGTGATTTTAATTTAATAGATTAAATTAAGACATTGACTGTTATTAATATTCACTTCTACATCACACATCCTAATATTGTAATAAGAATTTATTACAATTTAACTTTCATCATCTTAATTTAAATAGTTAAAATAAAATAATTAATTCTAAAGAATTAGAGACTGAATAATTTTGTCTTAAAATAAAAAAAAATCAAAATTACAAATTCAAAAATAGAATCATCAGCAGACATAAAAATTTTGAGTAGGTGATTCCAGCAGCAAGTATGAAATGTCTTCTTCTTCATTCAACCATGGGAGATTGGAACTTTCCTTTCAGACATGGAAATTTATCCTGAGTGTTCTGTTTGTTAGCTAGAAATTTATTATTTTTTTTATAACAAAAATAGTTATTATTGTTATTCCCTTTTATTTGAAGAATAAAATTTTTCTGCAGCTATAATTTGTATATTATTGAAAGTTCTTTTTTAAGTTATAAAAATTAGGAATTACATTAATTTATTATTAAGGACTTAATTAACTATGTATTATTTATGGATGATAACAGCCAGAAATTATAGTGAATGTTTCATACATTTTTTCTTTCTTTTCTGGTTTCACTTTTTAACTTCTTCTGGTTTTTCTTACAACAAAAAATAAAATCCTATAATATTTTAACATTGGACTCTTCAGCCGCCGCCTGTTTTTTCACATGCAAGGTATAAATAGAGCCATGTTTGTGAAGAAGAGAAACCCAAATACTCCTTTGTTATGTTGCATGCTCTTTCATTGTTTAGCTTTCAGTTGCAAACAGAAAGAGTAGTGCTTTGGTTGGTTTAGCTATATAAGCTTTACCTACCTTCAAGAAGAAGAGGAGGAAGCAAGGAACAAACTAAACTAATGGACGGAGATATTTACAGAGCAAGTAACAGTTTACGTGCGAGAAGTTCAACAATTTGGAGGAACAGTGGTGTGGAGGCATTTTCAAGGTCTTCTCGTGAAGAGGATGACGAAGAAGCTCTCAAATGGGCTGCTCTTGAGAAGCTCCCTACCTACAACCGTCTCAGGAAAGGCTTGTTGGCAGCATCCCATGGAGCTGCCAACGAAATCGACGTTGCTGATCTTGGCTTCCAAGAGAGACAGAAACTTCTTGAGAGGTTGGTCAAAGTGGCTGAAGAGGACAACGAGAGGTTCTTGTTGAAGCTCAAGGAGCGTATTGATAGGTATATTACCTCTTCTTCACACCCTCTTCTTCACTATAGTAGTAGGATTTTTCTGAGTGTCATGTTTTGTCTGTTTTACTTGGCTTGTTGTTTTATATAGAGTTGGGCTTGATATTCCAACCATTGAAGTTCGATATGAGCACTTGAAAATTGAGGCAGAGGCTTTTGCGGGAAGTAGAGCTTTGCCCTCTTTCATCAACTCTGTTACTAATGTCATAGAGGTAGATAAGGGCTGGTTCTAGTTTATTTAAGTTTTGTTTCTTTGTATTGTTTGCAATTATCATCACGGTATTGGTCTTGCAGGGATTTTTTAACATGCTCCATATTATCCCAAGCAAAAAGAAACACGTGACCATTCTTAAAGATGTTAGTGGGATTATTAAACCTCGAAGGATGACACTGCTTTTGGGTCCTCCAAGTTCAGGAAAGACCACACTCCTCTTGGCCTTGTCAGGAAAGCTTGATAAAAGTCTTAAGGTTAAACACATTTCTTTTTTTCAGTATATACAGTAACGATTTTTCTTTAAAAATGAAAGGAGAAAGAATGAAAAACTAATATGTATACCCAAGTGTTATTCAGGTGTCTGGAAAAGTGACTTACAATGGTCATGAGTTGAACGAGTTTGTACCCCAGAGGACTGCTGCTTACATCAGCCAGCATGATGTTCATATTGGAGAAATGACTGTGAGGGAAACCTTGGCTTTCTCTGCAAGATGCCAAGGGGTTGGATCACGTTATGGTTAGTCCCACTTTACCACCTCTCTAACCTTTTCAAAATCTAATTTAACATGTATGCAGCCTAACTAAGCATGACTGGTCATTATTTAATTTTTGAATCCACAGACATGCTATCTGAGTTGTCTAGAAGAGAGAAAGCAGCAAATATAAAGCCTGACCCAGATCTTGATGTCTACATGAAGGTCACACAAAAAATTCTTATTAATCTTTTTTAAAGTAAAATAAGAAAACCATAACAAAAATATATATACCATCTCTTGGATTGCCTCTGATTATCTCTTGACATAACAGGCAACTGCAACCGCAGGCCAGGAGTCAAGCATAGTGACAGATTATACAATGAAGGTACTGCTTAAACAAATTTTGTAATGGCATGTGCTAGGTTTTGCTATGGAGGCCAAGATATTGAACTAGTTAACTGTATAACTTTGCAGATTCTGGGGTTGGATATTTGTGCTGACACTATGGTGGGGGATGAAATGTTGCGTGGAATCTCTGGAGGACAAAGGAAGCGTGTTACTACAGGAGAGATGTTGGTTGGACCAGCAAATGCTTTATTCATGGATGAAATCTCCACAGGGTTGGACAGTTCCACAACATTTCAGATTGTGAGCTCTCTCAGGCAATATGTCCACATTCTAAATGGAACTGCTGTCATATCTTTGCTCCAGCCAGCACCCGAGACTTATGACCTTTTTGACGACATTATCTTAATCTCTGATGGCCAAGTTGTTTACCATGGCCCTCGTGAGTATGTTCTGGACTTCTTTGCATCCATGGGTTTCAGATGTCCCGAGAGGAAAGGTGTTGCTGACTTTCTTCAAGAAGTGACTTCCAGAAAAGATCAAGCACAGTACTGGGTGCGCAGAGATCAACCATACAGATTTGTGACAGTTACTCAATTTGCTGAGGCATTTCAATCATTCCATATTGGTAGGAAACTTGGAGAGGAGCTTGCAGTTCCATTTGACAGGACTAAGAGCCACCCTGCTGCATTAACCACTAAGCAGTATGGCATCAACAAGAAGGAGCTGTTGAAGGCTAACTTCTCAAGGGAGTATTTGCTTATGAAAAGGAATTCATTTGTTTACATCTTCAAGCTATGTCAGGTTGGTGCTAGACTTCTACCTTGTTTTATATCAAGAAAAAATATATACTGTAGTTCAATTATATGATTTATACGTATATGGTGATTATTTTCACTAATCATTTTGCTCTTGATAATTTCCAGCTTTTTGTCATGGCGTTAATTGCATTGACACTTTTTTTCCGGACGGAGATGCATCGTGATAATATAGATGATGCGGGTGTTTATGCTGGTGCAATATTTTTCACATTAGTAATGATTATGTTCAATGGACTGGCTGAAATTTCTATGACCATTGCTAAGCTTCCTGTTTTCTACAAGCAACGGAATCTTCTATTTTATCCCTCTTGGGCATATGCTATTCCTTCGTGGATTCTCAAGATTCCCGTTACATTAGTGGAGGTTGCTCTTTGGGTAGTCCTGACCTACTATGTTATTGGATTTGATCCAAATGTTGGGAGGTACAAACTTCTTTTATCAGTTTGGAGCATGTGATATTGCTGCTTCTACTAGTTTACATGTTATTTATAATGTGAGGTCTTGAATTTTGTGCAGGTTCTTTAAGCAGTACCTTGTGCTAGTTTTTGTTAGTCAGATGGCTTCTGGGTTATTCCGAGCTATTGCAGCACTGGGTAGAAACATGATTGTCGCCAACACGTTTGGGTCCTTTGCAGTTCTGACGCTTCTTGCATTGGGTGGTTTCATTCTGTCAAAAGGTAAGTTCAATTGACGCACACGTGACTGAAAAATTGATCTATTTCTATCATAATGGGCAAACCTAAGCTAATGTTTCTGCATTTCATTGCCAATGAAACAGATGATATCAAAAGCTGGTGGATTTGGGGTTACTGGATTTCACCTTTGATGTATGGGCAGAATGCTTTGATGGGCAATGAATTTCTTGGAAACACTTGGCACAACGTAATTTCTTGAACTCACAACTTTAGAATGTGTATACTTTGGTTAAGAAAAGTGTGATTCTAATTTCTTTTCTCTCTAATTACAGGCTACCTACAATTTAGGAGTTCAATATCTGGAGTCTCGTGCGTTTTTCACAGATCCAAATTGGTATTGGATAGGCTTTGGGGCCCTTGTTGGATTTGTGCTCCTTTTGAACGTGATGTTTGGTTTTGCCCTCGAATTCCTTGACCGTGAGTACTTTTCACATCATTTGTACTTTTAAATCCTTTGGAAATGAAAGGTTTTATTAAAAGGAATGCATCGGAATGTGCAGCATTTGATAAGCCACAAGCAACAATAACTGAAGAAACATCAGAAACAAATACACTTAATGAAGGAACCATAGCTGAAGTTGAATTACCACGCAGAGGTGAGCTATGTTGCTTATTTATCATTCATGAATGCTCAATGGCAATCATACTAGTCGATTCAGCAATTCCTCTTATACCTCAAGGCGCTGAACTATATTTCAAATGTCTTGCAGAAAGATCTGGAAGAGGTGGTTCTGTTATAGAGTCTAGCCACGGAAAGAAAAAAGGAATGGTTCTACCTTTTGAACCACATTCAATCACCTTTGATGAAGTCGTCTACTCTGTTGATATGCCACAGGTAAATCACATTCCAAGTTACAAATTTAGCGTTTGGGTAACAGTGTTTCTATTTAACACTTCTTCAGCTACAAAAAATTGGATTTCTAACTCCCTTGATTTCCTTTGGCAGGAAATGAAGGAACAAGGTGTACAAGAGGATAAACTGGTGCTATTGAAGGGTGTTAGTGGTGCATTCAGGCCTGGTGTTCTCACAGCTTTGATGGGTGTAAGTGGAGCTGGTAAAACTACTTTGATGGATGTTTTGGCTGGTAGGAAAACCGGTGGATATATTGAAGGAAGCATAAAAATTTCTGGGTACCCTAAGAAACAAGAAACATTTGCTCGTATATCTGGATACTGTGAACAAAATGATATCCACTCACCTTACGTTACAGTTTTCGAATCACTTCTCTACTCAGCATGGCTTCGTTTACCTTCAAGTGTCGATTCCAAAACCAGAAAGGTTAGTTAGTTAGGACTAAGAACAGTAAAAACGTTTTAAGTCTAAGTTGGTCATGAAATAGCTGGTTTTCTCAGGCTGATTGTTCAAACTTTTTGGATTTGACAAATGGTTGCAGATGTTCATTGAGGAAGTCATGGAACTGGTGGAGCTGAACCCATTGAGGAACTCGCTGGTTGGACTGCCCGNGTTGAATTGGTGGCTAACCCATCTATAATTTTCATGGATGAGCCTACTTCTGGGTTAGATGCAAGAGCTGCTGCTATTGTTATGAGAACAGTCAGGAACACTGTGGACACTGGAAGAACTGTTGTGTGCACCATCCATCAGCCCAGCATTGACATATTTGAAGCATTTGATGAGGTGAGTGACGGCAATGATGAATGAAGCAGTGTCTTACTTGGTTATTTTCCCTGCAGGCCTGAATCTAACATGATGTCTTCTTGTGTGATTCCAGCTATTCCTAATGAAGCGTGGTGGACAGGAAATATATGTCGGGCCACTGGGTCATCATTCTACTCATCTGATAAAGTATTTTGAGGTAAGATCATACTCTACTTCAATATTATCAAGTGAACTACTATCATTCTTGACAATAATTACTAAGTTCATCCAATAATTTTCACTTTCCAGAGCATTGACGGGGTAAGCAAAATCAAAGACGGATATAACCCTGCTACTTGGATGTTGGAAGTTACAACCACCGCACAAGAACTTAGTTTGGGTGTTGATTTTACTGACTTGTACAAAAACTCTGATCTATATAGGTAGGCCAATGCACATGAATATGAATCCACTAACTCTTTCTTGTTTTCTTGTTTTCTTGATTTTCAAATGCTTAGAAGAGTTTTTGGTGGTTTTTCAGGAGAAACAAGCAGCTTATACAAGAACTGGGTCAGCCTGCTCCCGGTTCAAAGGATCTTCATTTCCCCACTCAATACTCTCAGTCATTCTTGGTCCAATGCCAAGCTTGCTTATGGAAACAACGTTGGTCATATTGGCGTAATCCACCATACACTTCTGTGAGATTTTTCTTCACTACTTTCATAGCCCTGATGTTTGGAACAATGTTCTGGGACCTCGGAGGCAAACTGTAAGTAAAATATTAATGAAACTTGAAAATAAATTCTTACATCTTCAAAATTCCACTTGAGTTCTTATGCCTTGTGCTGATTTTACAGTTCAACCAGAGCAGAACTGATGAATGCTGTAGGTTCAATGTACATTGCTGTTCTCTTCCTTGGAGTACAAAATTCTTCCTCAGTACAGCCTGTGGTGGCAGTTGAAAGGACTGTCTTTTACAGAGAAAAGGCTGCCGGAATGTATTCTGCCTTACCCTATGCATTTGCACAGGTAACTAACATCATTATTCATTTTACGGACACTAGTACTTTAGTTTGCATACAATGATTACGCTAACAAACAAATAAACTGGGTACTTTTTGTCACAGATTCTGGTAGAGCTACCCTATATCTTTGCTCAAGCTGTGACATATGGTGTAATAGTTTATGCCATGATTGGATTTGAGTGGACTGTGGAGAAATTCTTTTGGTACCTATTTTTCATGTACTTCACACTGTTATACTTCACCTTCTACGGCATGATGGCTGTGGGAGTGACACCAAACCACCATGTTGCTTCCATCGTGGCTGCTGCATTTTATGCAGTTTGGAATCTCTTCTCAGGATTTATTGTCCCAAGACCTGTAAGTTGTTGTTGCCACCCTGCCTTTGAATAAATAAAATACATTGAGAAGAAGGGACATGCATGCATAGAGTCATACATATGTGGTATGGTTTCAATGGATGTCTATGCATAATAATAATAATGTTGTTTTCCATTTTGAACAGAGCATCCCAGTGTGGTGGAGATGGTACTATTGGGCTTGCCCAGTGGCTTGGACCTTATATGGATTGGTTGGAGCTCAGTTTGGAAATATATTGGAGCAAATGCCGGATGAAGGTGGCAAGACTGTGAAAGCTTATATAGAAGACAGTTATGGTATCAAACATGACTTCATAGGAGTTGCTGCTGTTGTAGTTGCTGGCATCGCGGTTCTCTTTGCAGTTATTTTTGCTGTTGCAATCAAGACCTTTAACTTCCAAAAGAGATAGATAGATTAGACTCTTTCCCCAACCCGAACGATTGTTATATTTTCATCTTATCTTTATATTTTACGATACTTGTATCTATCATTTATGCAGAAATTTTCAATTTTAAGGTTTTTTTATATAAATGGAAGCAGAAAAGTAACATAATACTTTTATGTTTGATTAAACATAATGTTCTTTTGACGCCAACCAGTAATAATAACTTGTGAGTTCTGAATTTCTATTTCATTACGTAATAATTGATATTCTTTCACTTAATACTGAACTAGAAGTTGGGGTTATCTGATAAACAATTTTCGGTAGAATTAACCTTGTCTTCTTGATCCACCCCCACCTCTCTGCAATTAGATCTGCTTAGTATATTGAATATAGAAAAATGAGAGCTTTGGTTACATATTTTTATAATTATTTCATTTCTAAAACACATATAGTTTAAGCTATATATCATAATAAATGAAATCCATGTAAACAACTAAAAGCAATATAATGAGATGATCACAAAAAGATTGGCCAATTTTCCTGTATGAATCTTAAGCAGAAACATATCACATACATCACCAATCAATCAGAAACCGTTATAGTTCCATAATTAAGTAGGTGTTTATTTTGAGGATTAGAAAGTAAAGAAAAAAGGGATTGGGAGCGAGTCAACTCGTAGTCCACAAGTCAACTTATAAATAAACTCGTGATGCTAGAGTTGGATAACCATGATTAAGAGAAATTGTGTAATGTCTTTTGAAAGGAATATAACTAAATTCTCTTATGAATTTTCAATTGCATTTCTATTTTAAATCAATATCTGTAATGTAACATCAAGATCCACATAACTTGAGACGGTGCATGATCCATGGGATTTTCCTGACTAGGTGGAATTGGAGCAGAGGAGTACCACATAACTGACAATAAGCGGAGGAGTGGAAGAATAAGATTTCTTCTTTGTTGTTATCAAGTAAACCAAAATATTCAGAGTTCTTATAAACTAAGTTTCAGCTACCAGAATGAGGTTCATGTTAAAGTAAAATATGTACGTGGTTACCAGTTTTGACATCATATTGTGCAAAATACCTGTAGTAAACAGCATTTTTCTACATTTATATGAATATTTTGCAGCACTTTTGATCTGAGGCATAGGGATCATAAACTGCGGCATTTCTTCAAACTCTCCAAGATCATTGGAGACAAATGCATAAAGGAGTACTGATTTGAAAAAAGTCTTACACTGGATATATGTTTTGAGACACCAACATTTGCTACATTGATATAACTGAAATTAATATGTTAGGCAAATATCTTTGGACCTTAACAATGCCCACACCATAGCAGAGCACCAGACGTTTTGTTTTATCAATTGTTTCAATTCTGAATGTTTCTAAAACTAGAACTATGTTGTTATGTTTTTGCTGTGCTGTCCTCTATTCGTTTGTTTGTTTTTTTCCTTGCACATGCTTTCAATTTTGCTATTTTGATTATATTCCTCCCTGTCTCTCTGTTAGAAGGAAAATCTACACTATAGATGGACCTTTGAATTCATGTTTTTAATTAAGGTGAAATAACAGAGAACATTCCATCCTTCATAGTTCTTTGTGTCATCCCTAAATATAAAAAAACGTTTGAACAATGGCATTGCATGCCTATCTAAAAGAGCATATAATAGTTTTGGTTAACCAGTTAACCAGAATTATGTGTATTTCATAATAAACAAATCATGAGCAATTTAATATAAAATCATATTCTGTTTCACAACATAAAAGTTAAGAAATGATAATGTGAGTTTGTCTGAGAGATAATGGGGATATATAAGGTTTGATATTCTTTTATATATATATGGGATTCGTAGAGATGAAACTGAGGAATGAGAAGACATTGGACTTGGACAAAACCACAAATTAAGCAAAATAAGACCTATGACATAGAAAGTGTGTTCAACCTTAGGTTATGTATTTTCGTGATTAACTCTAAATTTATATAGTGATTTCCAGAAAGTTAAAGTATGCTGCAGTTCCTGCACTTATTTTTGTAACATTATTGATGAATTGGATTTTTCTATTTGTAGAGTGGACAATGAAATGGGTTAGAAGGATTTGGTTACGAAATTTACTGGGCTCATTATTTAGTCTTGGGCTCATCTTTGACCCAAAAAAAAAAAAAAACCATCCAATCCAAATATAGCATGATTCAGACTTCGAAATCACAAAAAATAAGTAAAATCGCCGTTGCCGGGGATCGAACCCGGGTCATCCGCGTGACAGGCGGATATACTTACCACTATACTACAACGACTGTTTCATTTTCTTTTTCAAGTATTTTATGTTAATCATAATATTTCTATCTTCATTAGAAGCTTTTCTATAAATTCATTTTAAATTAAATATAATTTATGTAATTTTTTTAATTTATATATAAAATAATTGTAACTTATAAAAAATTAATTTTAGTTTAATTTTTTTTTCTTATAAAGACTTAACTTAGCTATGATTTAGTGAATAGGTGGAGCACGTTGAATTGTTTTTTGGTCTCTAATCCTTGCATGGCTTACCTTTTTAGGTTTTAGCTGTGCCGTCTCGTCTTCGCGGGAATCCTGCGGACACAGATTCATACTTTAATCATCTCTTCAATTACTAAACCACTGCTTCTGTTTCCTCCATCAATCACAACCTAACATTATTGCATCATTCAACGTTATTATCATCTTCCAACAATCTCTATATCTTTCCTTTCAAATTCAAAACTCAATTATGGCTCACATAAATTAACCATCACTATAAAAGTTAGAACAGAGAAATTTAAGAAGTGTTCTTAATAAAATACAAACAAAATATTAATTTAAACTAATTAACAAAACAACTACATTCAGTTTATATATATATATATATATATATATATATATATATATATATGTGATGTTAAATTTAGAAGTGTATTATTGTAAGGTAGAGAGACAAAGTAGGTCACGTCCAGAATTGAATAGTACGCTTAAACGCGGAATACAGATTCGGGGTTAGTAGTGCATATCTGAAATACTAATCTTTATTACGTACATAATAAGATCCATTGTTTCTGCACTATAACATGTAACAATTGAAACTATTACATTGCTATGTACAATTACAAATGGATTAGATATGAAAATCAGAAAAAAATTAAAGCAGTGATAATGGCCTTTGCTTCCAATTAGGAGCCAGCCCGTGCGGTACACTAATCATTGAAAATGATATGCTTTTTTTGGAAGTTTGAAATCAAATATAGACCCACAGAGGTTGAGCTTTCTTGATTAACAGATGTACCTCTCAATCATATTGATTAGATTAAGATAATAATAATAATAATACTTGATACTGATCATAGATCAAAAAGGTATACTAGTCATTCACAATTTGAAAAGACATTGACCTAAGGAAAAAACAAAGTCATTAATAGTATTTTCTTCGTTTTGATGAATGAGTGCAAAAATAGTGTATGTATCTGATATTCATAAGCCTTGCTTCGAATTCTCGTGTGGTGGGATCAGAGAAGAGGTTGGTAACATATTATTATTGATCCTCCTCTCAAGGTGACTTTGGCTTCCCATCAACATGAATTAATTGAAAAGTTTGATGAGGAAGGAACATTGGTCTTATTCAATTGGTGTAAGTAAAACATCTCATTCAAAAAATCTCAACTCATATCTAGCTTGAATGAGCTATATTTGATGTGACTGAGATTGATTCGGATATATATATATATATATATATATATATATATAACTTGATTCTGATATTTGACAAAAACACTCGAACAAAATCCTGATTTGGGTTCATTGGAAAGAGCCGCATATGTATTATATAGTCCTGTGATATCATATTTATAATTGGCATTGCATAATGCAGCTCAAGGTAGCAACAAAACTAGTCAGATCAACCATAATTGTGATTTCTTAAAAACATTTCGCCCATATTGAAACACAAGAACAAAACTTCACCACAAGAGGGGTTCCCTCTTCTCTTCACAGAATCACCAATTATTTGTTCAAAGTTGGGATTTAGCTGTCTTTATTTGAGGCATTTCAATCATTCCCCATGATGGAGTCCTTTGGATAAAGATAAACTATGATTAAATCATGCACCTTGCCTCACAAACTCATAATCATACCACAGTTAGAAACGCCACAAAACTTCAACCTCTTGGATCTTTTCATTACGTAGCCTCTCACTGATCCAAATGAAACCACGCCGACATTGAAGAAAAACATTAAAGATCATCATCATCTTATTCAATCTTGACCTACGTGTGTCAATTATGCACTATGGCCAAACTAGTTCAACACCTAACACTTATAAAAATTAAGAAATTCAGCTTTTTGTGCTTCTTTTTTAGCACCTTCCAAAGGACATATCCGAGATCACAAATTTTAATATCAATTTACTTTTCAAGCATTCCTTCATATCATGTTCCTTGTCTTTATGTCTTTTGTTTTGTAGTACTTTAGTGTGTCGTGTTGCGTCTTAACTCCAATTTGAGAATAAGAAACAGTATTTTTAATGCAGTACCACACCTAAGTTTAGTACTGTAGTTAATTAATGCAGCAGTACAACTCACACAGCTAGCAGAGTAGTGAAGGCTAATTAAATTGAAATTAAGATAATAGCATAACAACAACAAAATCTTGTTTTTTTCTATTAAACAAAATTGTTACAAGACTCATTCCACACCATTAAATAGGATAGTTACAAACAAAATCTTGAACAGACAAATCTATATAGGAATGTACCACTCTATATCCTGGTATGTCAATTGATCAATCGTGCACCATTTCTTCCTTATCGACAAGAGAGTGGTGTGGTGGCAATCTAATCTGCATATTAAGCTGCATCGTGTTACTGTCAATTGGAAGTATTCATTAATCATTTGATGGAATAGTTCACATCTATACTAATGTGTAATCAACATTCATTATCCGTGGAATGAGAACAATTCATTACTATCGATAAGAAAGATAAATAACCCGTGAAAAGATTGTTGAGAAGTTCAGAACACGATAGTTTTACAGCGGTTCACCTGTTCCTACCTTATCATAACAAAGTACAAATATCTGGAAACAGAATACCTTTCCTTCAATATTCACTCATGCAACCTGTTACTTCTCAACATTTTTGCTCGGAGATACAAGGAGGAAGATATGTAATAGCAGTTTTAGTGGTAACTGTTACTATTAGAAAAGTAATGGTTAAGAACAAGTTAATACTAAGAAAGATAGTAAATTATGGTAGGATTATTATAATATCAATTTCTCACCATGAGCTTGGAAAAAAATCACTTTTAGTTTCTCAATTATTGTCCCCAAGTGTAATACAGTAGTTAATTAGCAAAATAAATATAAGAATGAATTTAAAAGTATTTTTTGTCAAGAAAACTATTTATTTGTATTTAAATTTGAATTTTGAATAGTGATGAAGAGAAATGCATGCATTTGGATGTTGTGGTTTGAATAAATGCATGGGAGAAGTGGTTGGTTTGATTCAATGAAGAAAATGATTAGAGAGAAAGAAAGTTGAGGAGAGGGCATGCATATGCAGATACGTGGGTGAAGACCCCAACAACACAGGCGTAGGGACAAAACATGAACATGCATATGCAGATAGAATAATGAGATGAAGAGTGGTAAAAGTAGCCACTTCCCCATGATATCTAAGCTTGAACTTTATTGCTATGCTTTTAGTAACTCACCAACACGTGGTTGCAGAGACACAGCAACAACATTATCGTGTCTTCCTTCAGACAATGATTTCGTAACTCAAATCATTCACAATTATTCGCGCGCCTTTGCTTCATATTATGTTCGAGTAAAAGCTGTATGAAGCTACCTGCTAACTTGTTTCTTTATGTAAACCACCTCCATCACTTATTTTCTTATCTAAAGTCTCACACTACAAATTTCTAATAATAATTTTGTTTTATTTTTACTCAACGTAAAATTTCTTACATTCATAAACTATTACGTGATTATATGTTTTTGTTGATTCATTTTTCCTCAGTTGCATTATCTTGTCTGAGAAACAAAACTCTGAAACTACTGTAAAGACACACAAGATTATTAGGTCTATTTCATTATCTAAATTTTCACTTGGTCAAATACCATGATTTTTTTAAGAATATTTATTTTTATATATAGAATTGATGAACTTATTTTCTTATTATTAAATACATTGACTAGTATAATAAATTCATACATTTTCAAATCTAATTATCGAATTTTAAAGAATTAAAATAATTGTATGAATAATTAATTCGGGCACTCTAACTTACTATATTATTTTTTCTTTCCTTCAATTTTTACTATCACGATAATTTTATATTTTCTAAATTAAAAGAATGTGATATGATAAAAAAAATTGTGATGTGATAAAATATAGTATAAAGAAGTTAGAATTGGGTTTCATAAATATTTGATGGATATCCAACATACCTTTTTATAGAGAATTTTTTTTTATAAAAGATAAAATGTAATAAAAAAAAAGAAAATATATATAATATGTGTCTATTCTTTATTTAATTAATGAAGTATTAACTAAAAGTACTCGAACAAGCCACTCTAGTAGAGCTGGCAGCATATCAACTTGAGTTCCCCTCCCGTAGAGAAAGGTATAGAAAAATAGACTTGCTGGACTAGCTTGCTTTCTTTCCCGGTAGGCTTGTCTCTGGAGGACACTCTAACAAGAATAGACTGGACAAGAGTTGAATAGACTAGCCGCCTTCCTTGCTTTCGGTAAGTAAAGCAGACAGCTAAAGCCGTTTCGCCCCGCCCTAAGAAAGCTTATATTAGGATAAGCCCTCGCTTCACTCGACTTAAAGGGACTTCAAGCAAGAGTCCCAAGGAAGACTAGTGAACGACTTCAGGAAAGGAGAACAACTCAGAAAACTCTTTTGCATTATTATCAAAATAAATTTGTTTCTTCAAAAACCTATATAAAATGGAAGAGAGCATTTTCTTTGCTTAACTTTTAGCATATTCTTTACTACATTATTAGTTTTTTTTATCATTAAAAATTGAATCCTGTTGCAACATCTCACACATGCTTAATCAACTTAGATAAATTCTCTAACATAGTTATGTTTTTTTTTTTATATATAAATTAAAAAATTTCTCTGTCCATTAAATTGGTATCTTTTAAATGAAATTTGAAAGATCAGCATTCCCTATTAATTTTTATGCTTTCATTTTCTTATTTTTTATCATATACTATTACTTTCTTAAACTATTCCTTCTCTCTCTAATAATTGATAAATAATATTCATCCATGTAATTAAAAAATTAAAAAATTAAAATAAAAGTTTAAAATTTAAACAAAATTAAGTTTAAAATTTCAAATTAAATTTTAAAAAATAAAAATCATAAAATACAAATGATATAGTATACAGAAGAAGAATGAGAAGTATTTATAAACTTCTGGCTATTACATAATTTCAAACCTTATAACTAAAAAAAAGGAAAAATCTAGAATAAATCGAATAACTATCATACAAAGTATAGAATAACCTAGATTATAGGAATGACCAAATAATTTAAAAATAGTTAGAAAGCACTAGTTTTTATGCATAATTTGTGACAGTATTAATATTGATGAGAAACTATTTTTAGAATATAATTTAGTTCAGAAAATATTTTAAAGATATTAAATGAGTTTGTAATATTTAAAAAGTGCAATGATTCAATTATATGATTGTGGGGAATAAAAAATGGTGTATAATGAAACAGTTCCATCCCTCTGACATAGAAATTTGGAACTGCAACTAAGCAGTGTCAGTCTGAGTCATGGATCAGTGGGCAAACACAAGTTGGGCAGGGAGAATCCATTCTCTAGTGATTTTGTAAGGTTCTCATAAATGAATGTCCCTTGCTTTGTACATATACGGCATCAACTACATCCATCTTCACATGAATAAAAAGAAAATTGTAATAACTGAGAATTAAAAACAAAGGTTTTGGGAAGCTATGCATATCTAAAATCTTTTCATCCAAATTTGAGACATTGATAATTGCCTAATCATTCTTCAATATTGTAATATCTTTATTTGTAAGACATGTGTTGCTGGTCCAAACTCCTTGCCATAAAGGTACAAGTTAAAGGTATCATAAATAATATATGAACATAAATACAGATATCAAGTTGGAAAGAAAAATGTTTTCTGGTGTCCTGTGGTGGAATTGAATAATCAAATTTGACAATTTAGTAATGTCACTTTCAATACAAAGACAAATGAAACAAACACAAAGAGACTATCTTATCCTTTGAATGGCTCTTCCTATATTCTTTCTCTCCCCTTTAGAACCAAACAAATTTATCTATACTATACCCTCCTAAAATTATTTATTGTTGGCATCCCCACCACATGATTAACCACCAATTTTCCAGTTAAGCAAAGAAAGGTGATTCATTTATGTGGCCTTTGATGTTTGGTACAAAATAGACCATGCAAGAGGGAAGGATCGAAAAGGTTCAAAGCAAATCTAGCCCACTTGCTCACTGTTTCTGAGAGTTTCGTTTACATCAAACAAATCACTAATGGCTGCACAAACCCGAACGGTTGAGAGTGCCTTGTTGAAATGCTTTGCTTTCGTGCCAAGGTACTCATTCCAAGTCACTGACTTATAAAGAGGAGGCTGGTTTGGCCCTACTAACTTCTCATGTGGACAAATCTCCACATTCGCTGGGGGTCCACATAGATAAGCAACTGAGAGCCTTTGCTGGATCCGGTTCACCAACACCCGGTGCAGCACACTCGGGTACAACCCGTTTGACAGTATGTGGAGCAGGTCCCCCACATTTATCACAAGCCCGCCCTGGACTGGCGGCACCGTCACCCATCCGCTTCCTTTCCGGTGAACCTGCAATCCGCTTATGTTGTTTTGGTAAAGAATTGTGAAAAGGGTCGAGTCGGTGTGGGCGGCCAGCCCCATGGCCCGATCCGGATCCGGACAAGTCGGGTAGGAGTTCAATTGCAAGGCAGCACAAGTCTTTTTGAATTGGCCATTTGCACCAGCCCATTTGAGGTCCTCCTTTGCAATACCCAGAGATTCCAACATCAGCCAAATCAGCATTTCTGCTAGCTTTTTCATCGTTTCATCATATTGCATGACAATGTCACTAAAAGAAAAAGACAAAAAAATAGAGGAATGTTAGGAAAAATCACACCACGGTTGACTATTAGCCAAGAGATTTCCGACATATTAAGGAACATATGTAAATTGTTTCAATGTTGGTGCATTAGATTCTCATTACTCTACTAATATTTAAGGTGGGTCCACACCCTCTCGTTATGATATTTTCTGATTAACTGCATTAGGATAAGAAAATGAGTGATTATAATTAGCCCACTAGTATCATCGCAGCAAAAACCACCAAAATAAAAAGTGTTTTTTTGAAGAAAAACTTACATTAAGGAGAAAGAGAGACGAGGTAGTTTGTTTAGTTAATAACTAGCTAGCATTAAGAATGAAAGAATGAAAGAACGAAGGAACACGTGCATGAAGATATTTACATGTGTGTGAGCGAGTACTGACCAGTATTTGTTGTAATCTTGGGGCCATAGTTGGCGAAAACGCTCAAGAGGGGATCCAACAATTGTGAAGCCTTCGGACCACATGAGTTTGGGGAAGAAGGAAGAGATGCGAGCGAGGCCATAACCATCGACACCATCTGGGGAACGAGCTGCTTTGTGCTTTTGGTGAGAGGGAAGGGAGAAGAGGGTCTCCCCAACCCATTGAATGTCATCAAGAAGAGTCATGGGTATGCCATGGTTCACCACTTGGTACACTCCCCAAGTTATGCATGCATGGCCTATTAGCTTTGAAGCATTTGGGTCGGTGAGATCAATGACGGGAACACTCTCGTTGAGGCTACAATTGGAAGGGTAATTATTAGTGTGCTCTTCCATGTGTGTCCAAGTGTAAGATTCAGGGAGTTCTTGTAGGGTGTTTAAGTCAGGGTGCTTGTGTTGAATGTTAACAGGGTAGGCTCGATAGGCTTCTGAGAGTGAAGGCATAGTGTAGAACTCCAAAACAGTCACCACTTACGATTAGGGTCTGTGTTTCTTTGGCTATTCAACACTACTACTTCACCAGTAGTATGCTGACTTAAAAAAAAAAACAAACAAAAGAAAAGAAATAAGAAAGAAGAGTAATTATGACAAGTTCTTTCAAGAATAGTTGCTAGCTATTGATGCTATAGTACTTCCGCATGGAAAAGATAGAGATGAGGTGAGAACATGATTGTGCGTAGTGTGTATATATATATATATATAGGATGGTGTAGATGGGGACAAAAACCTTGTCCTTACCCTAAACCTAAAGATAAAGAGAGAAAAAACCTTGTTTTCATTCAATTCTCCCTTTCAGGTGTTGATTGATGTTGGAGCTTAAGTTTGGGAAAAATGCATGCTTTAATTATAACAACAAAATGAGATAATATGTTAAAGATTATCTTTTTAATTTTGAGATGTATTTTGAAATATGTGTATGTACATGAAAAGATAAAAATAATTATATATTATATGATATTAATTGTTTGATATTCTAACAATGAAACTGAAAGTTGAGGAAGACAAATTATTCTAACTTATTTCCTTTGGAACACCCTCCCTTACTTTTACATATATGTATAATATATATTTTTTTTTTTACCTTTTTTTCATCATAGTAATTATTTTATATTACATTTTTCTTTATTATTTCTTATAGTTATGTTTTTGTTGTACCAAAAACTATACAATAAGAAATTACAAAAGTGATTAATGTTGTAGAAAATTATTAAAAGAGAATAATGCATGGACACTTATGTCCTACTAACACAAAGAAAGAGGTAGAGATATGTAAAGATAACAAATAATTTAAAATTGTAAAAAAGAGAAATGAAAGGAAGTTTTAAAATAGGTGTACAAATTGAGGAGAGAAAAAAACAAAAGGTGGTAAAAAAATTAAGAAATAGTAAAAGATATATTAAAGAAAAATTAGAGAAAGATGAAAAGAAAAAAAGAAATAGAAAAGGACTATGTTGTCCTCTAAAGAGAAAAACATAAGTAAAATGAAGATGGGAGAGGGATCAGAACCTCTCAATTCAGAAGTCTAAGGGTTCCACGAAAGAATAGGGGCCCCTACCTCAACATGTGCCCTTGTCTTGTCCTCAAGTTCAGTTCAAAAACATTTAAATCAAAACCTTCCAACTTGATTCTGATATATCACATTCACTATAAGACAATAATAATCAAAATACCCCAATTTGGGGTTGGTTGTATGTGACCAAATTGCCCATCTAAAAAAAGTGTTTTTTTTATAAGATTTATACAAAAAAAATATAATTCAATAATAATTTTTGAGATAATATTATTGAATAAAAAATTATTAAATAGAGACAAACTGTATAACTTATAACAGTGTAAATTAAAATATACTTGTGTGTGTGTGACATAAAATTAAATATGATTTTGAGTGTTAAACATAATTTACATTGTAAATGCATAAATTACTATATATATTAACCTTGACATAAAATGAACAAACTATATATAATTAAGACATATGTCTCCAAATTTAGACAAATATAATCATTAAAGTATCTTAATATTATCTTAATAATCATATATTTTAAATTCTATATAATTAAATATGTATAAGTATTTGTATTCTTTATATTAAAATTTGTTTATGTTATAAAACATATTACATATTAAAATAAAGAATTAAATATATGTTTAATTCCTATAAAATGAGTATATCTTGACTTTGGTTTTTATAATAAATTATTTTTTACTTATCAAAATAAAATAAGAAAATATTGATTTTTCCCTCCACAAAACATTTTTAGTTGATTTTAATTTTTCGGAAAAGCGTTACTTTTTAGTGATTAAACAACATTTTAAAGGTTTAAGATATAAGTGTTATATTACAATTTCTTTATGTGGGTGATAACCTGATCTTTCATTAAATATATAAACCATTAACGAATTATGAAAGAAATCAAAAGTCAAATTTTGAAATTTTGAAAAATGAAATATAAAAATTATAAAAAATTAAATATTAAAAAAACATATATAAATTATATTCAAGTTTTATTTTAGAATTACTTTACAATTTAAAGTTAAATTATTTTAATCACGATTATTTATACGAGAAATTTCCTTCAAATTGTTAAAGTCTCTAATTTGTATAGTGTAAGTGAATCCCTTTATATATGTATTTAAAAAAGAGAGAAAATATATTTATTTCAAAAATAAAGAATAAAAATTCATTTTTTAATTTTTACTATTTATTAATTTGTAAGCTTATTCACATTTATTTTTAGTATAAATAAATTGTCCATTTATATATATACATATAATTTTTTTATAACTATATTAAAATATTAATTATTAATTTAGGCATCAAAACTGAGAATGAATATTTTTCATTTAGATAAGTTATTTTTAACCGAAAAACACATTGCCAGTGGATTACGTGAATTGACTTAAGTAAATTAAAAAAAAAAATTGAAGAAAAAATTGAAAACAAATATATTAAATAAGACAACTTAACTCAGTAAAAAAAAAAGTGAGTGAAGTGAATTTTATTAAATGAACCTAAATATTGACAATTCAAGCTATGAGAAAACTGAATTAAACAATTGAGTGACAGATGACAACTCAGAAACACATATAAAAAACTTTAAAGGGAAGAAGTCAATAATAGCACATAATTGAGAAACATACACAAAATGCAAATACCATATCAATCAATATGAGACCTTCTACCAAGTTCTAAATTTTAATACTTCTCCACTTCTAATTTTATGGTTCAAAGTCATTTTATTCCAAACAATAAAAATTATTATTTTAGTAAATAGTTATAATTTCGTATTAGAAATAAAAAATGGAAATTTAGCCTCAAAAGAGTTATTTAGAAAAAAGAAAAAAAAAATATAAAGGTGGAAATGAGTGGATGGGAAATTGTGGTTGCTGTGGCATTATTCAGTTGTGTTATATGAATGATTATTTGGAAGAAAAAAGCAGTAAAGTATTTTGGTATTTTGTGGTTGGAGTAGTGTTTTACCTGTCCCCAGTGCCTTCACCCATCACCAACATCATTCCTTCGACAAAACTACATCAATTTTCTCCCTTGTCTCCATAATATAACCACTGTAACATCATTCTTTTTTCAAAAATACAAATTTCACTTAAATCGATTCAACAATTTTCATTTTAATTTATAAAATAAAATTAATTTTACTTTTATTTATATGATATTGAAAATCCTACATCGATCAAGTAGAGATATAGTTAAATTTATTTATATATTATTATAAAAAAATTATTTCTCATTAAATAATTAATATTTCAAATTAATAAAAAATATAATCTTTTTCATAAATTTATTGTAAATTTTTTATTATCACAAAATTCTTGGTAAAAATTTAATAAAAATTTTTATTTTTTATAAAAAATTTATGAAAATTTTTCAACAAATAATAAAAATTTTTTTACAAACAAATTAATCAAAATTTTTTTATGAATAATTTTTCATAAATAAATTTATGATAATTTTTTATAAAAATAAATCCGTTGAATATATTAAATAAATAATTAATTTAAAAAAAACTCGTGAAAAATATTTTATAAATAAATAAATTTATTTTTATATTATATAAAATAATTAAAAATCTTATTAATTTTATAAAAATAAATTAAGTTTTAAATTTATTATTAATATAAAAAAAAATAATCTTAACTTATCAAATTATCAAATTAGATATTTATAAGTGAGTTAATATAAAAAAAAAAAAAATTTAATCTTAACTTATCAGAATTAGATATTTATAAGTGAGTTAATATAAAAAAAAAAAAAATTTAATCTTAACTTATCAGAATTAGATATTTATAAGTAAGTTAATAGAAATATAATAATATAGATATTAATAAAACAAAATTATAAATTTTAAAATTATATTAAAAATAATTATAAATATAATATATAAGATTTATATTTATTTATATATTTTAATTTAATATTATTTTTAATTGTGTGAAAATTTCAATAATTTAATATATTTTTTTTAATATATTTTATTGGTTCTGAAATTAAATATTTATAAACAAATAATGGATGAGAAAATAAATTTTAATATTATATTATTATTTATCCCTATATAAATGACCATTTACATTGAAAAATGAAAAATATGGGGTATTTTATTGGTGTGTAAAATTTAAAAAAAATGATAAATACAAATGAGGAAGAAAAGTAAAAAGAAAGAATGTATTATTTAGAAAAATTGATGGTTGAGAGGGAAATGAGATTAGATGACATCATTGAATTGAAAATTTGAGAGTGATGGGCCTGACGTTGTTGTTGTAATTGGTGATGACATGACATGCATTCACGGGACATGGGCTCGTAATTGGTGATGACATGACATGCATTCACGGGACATGGGCTCGTGTGTGTTCGAACATCACACATAACATACGCATACACACATTCACTCCTTATAATAATTTAATTTTATAATAATACTCTCAATACTTCCACATGCACTTCACGTGGCTCAAACATGCTCAGGTCGGACCGCTTGGGTCGCTACTGAACCCACACTTTTTTTTTTTTAATAATTTTTTTTACAATTTTCATAAATATTATTATACATGTTATACATGAAATGACAATTTATTCTAAATATTTTCTTAAAATTATATATTATTTTTATAAAGATAGAATATGACATCTACATGTATATTATTTTTATGTAGATTGAATAATCTTAGAAGATATCGTAGTTTGAGATTTTTTTTTCAAGTGTATCTGCAAAAATATTTAAAAGTTAGGTAAGAAATAAGTTATATAAAATATTATATATCGTGACAAAAAGTTTTAATTATTCTTTTAAACTAGTGCAAATACAGGTATTTGTCTTTTTATTGTATTATCTTTTTTTAATAAAATAAATTTAATACTTAAATTAATTTTAATCTTATATATATTTTTTAAATTTGATTACGTAAAAATAAATATTAAAAATCAAATAAAAGTATATAATAAATAAATAAATACATAAATATATACATTCAAGAAAAAATTATAAATTATTAGTTATGATTTTACAATAATAAATTTTTTCTTAATTAGGTGATCAAATAAATATTAATATATGTTAGAAGAAAAATGTAATTTGTTATATAATAATTTAAAATATTTTTAAAAAATTATATTACATTATTTATGTATTTATACTTTTTTTTATCGTATTTTAAAGTTGATTTTATTTTTTATTATTGAATAATCACATCTATTTATTATAATTATATATATTATTTATTATTAGTATTTTTTAATTATTAATAATGTATACAAATTTTTATAATTCCTTATATATAATTTTTTTGAAATATAAATTTATTATTTTTAAATTGATTTATATAGAAAATGAAAAAAAATTTAAAAGTAATTTTAAAATATCAGTTTTTTTTTTAAATTCTACTAAAAATATAGAAAAATAAATAGTTCTTAAAAATGATGTTTGAATATTAGTGTAACCGGTTAAGTTTCTTTAAAATTTTCTTATATATAACTTATTTTAAAATAATAATTTTAAAAAGAGTTTTAAAATATAAATTTATTATTAATTTATAAATAAAAAAATGAGTAATTTTCAAAGTGATTTTAAAATTATTAATTTATTATTAATCGGTCAATATTAAAAAATAAAAAATATAAATAGATTTAAGAATAACTTCAATTAGTGCTAATAAAAACAAAAATATTATCTGCTAATATTTAACTTAATTTGATAGAATGTGGTAGAATATGTATTTAAGTTTGAAATTTTTCCATATTTTAAAATTTAAAGTATTATTTATTTTTTGGATTAACATAAAAATTTGTTGAAAACAAATAATAAAAACATGCACGTTGATAGTATGTACCATCTTTAAGATATCGTATTGACTTTTTATTAGGGTTCTTGTAATCAAAAGAAAAGTGTGGCTTTTGCAATGTTGGTTGAATGTTTTCCCAATATCTAAAATTAGGGTTCTTGTAATCAAAAGAAAAGTGTGGATTTTGCAATGTTGGTCGAATGTGTTCCCAATATCATAAAACAATGTTTCTTATGTTATGGTGTGGTGCCTATCAATTCTACAATCCAAATTCAGTTCAAACATCACGTTCAATGTGTAATAATGACTTTTAAAAGAATTGGAAAAACAATTTAATTTATAAAGTTTTATAATATCATAATATTTTTTAAAAAAGATAATAAATAATTAAGATGTAGGATGAGTAGGGTGAGTCAATTATTTGACATTTCTTGGCTAAATTAATTTTGATTTAACCAATCGAGTAGGGTTTGGTTGAGTGTGGTTAGTTCTTTATACTTCATATATGAAAGTCTTTTCTTTTGTTTTCTTTCGTTCTTTCACTTGTCTTTTTTTCCAAGAAAAGAAAAACCAGGAAATACCTAAGATCTACCAAAAAAATAGGACACGATATAGAAGGAAATCAAACCCCATCACTCATTTTAAAGATTCGGAAAATGTCATGCATGGAATGTTTTAATGAATTTAATTCCTTTGCATACCAAAAATAATTAATATTGATGTTTTTTATGCATCACATTTTTCTAATAACTTACATGATTTACTGATAAAAAACTTTCCATAAGTATCATAATTATTATTATATAAATGATTAAAAATATAGTACATGAGATTTAATTATATTATTATAAATATAAGTAAAAAATAAATTTTATTTTTTTAATTAATTTTGAAACTGAATTAGATTTATAATATTTTTTATATAACATCAAAATTTAATTAAAAAATTTATTAAATTTAAATTAAATCATTCATTAATATACTTAATTTTAATTAATATATTATTTTATTTAGATTGAATTTATTAAAAAAATAAGTTTATTATCCACAAACTTTCATGAAAAATTGAATTTTTTTTAATCTATCTTAAATAAAAATTAAACCTCATATTTTGAATAATCTGTATTAATTAGAATAATATAAAAAATCTTTTAAGAATTCATAGAATTGGAAATACTCAAATTACTATTATTCAAAGAGATAATTTTTGTTTTCATTTCTCACTCTGTGAATCTAAATCTGAAAACTAAATTATAAACGAACGAATTTGTGTTATTAAATTTATTGGTTGAATACCCTAACATATCGACACATGTCACTATATACTTTACTAAGAAAAATAAAAGAAGGATGAATATAAAAGAATCTGGAGTCGTAGAATGTCTATGTTTGGAGATATTCCAGTTTGTTTAGCTTTCTACTTGCAGAAAATGATAATTGATTAAGAAAGTAGCAAAATAAAAGCAAGATTCTTCATGTTTCAACATAATTGGGTGGCATCTTCCTCATATGCATTCCTAACCCTATGCAGCTATCTATAAAAACATATGCTTAGGATTCATTCATATGCCTATCCTATCATCCTAACAATCATACTGTTTTCCATTTGAATATTTCTCATCTAACGGTTGGTGGATATGTTATATCGAGATAGAGATAAAAGTAAAGTAAATTTTATATAATAGTATAAACCTTATTTTAAGTTGATTTTACGAGGTTGAGTTAGGCTTAAAACTATTACTAATATGATATTAATATGGTATCAAAACCCATCCTAACGAAATTCTCGAACCAATATCGAACCACTTAATTTTTCAAACTGATATTAGACCACTTTATATAATGATATAAACTTTACTTTATTAAACTGATTTTATGAAATTAAATTAGACTTAAAATCACTAATAATATGATAGTAATACAAATTATTCACCAAAAACTAATCATACTTCAAATGACTTTCAACTTGAACCTAGGTTAAAAATATTTTCTTTTCATTCATACTTGTATCCAAGTTTGAATTATCAAAACAAAAAACATACATACATGAAGACTCAAAATCTTGAGGGTATTGGGAATGTGATGATAATTTTGTAGCAATTAATGTTGTTGTAATTAAAAGAAACAAGAATCCAATATCTGCAACAAGTGTGGTGGAGTAATGTCATCAAAGGCATCTTCAATATGATAACACTTTGCATCAAGGTGTAGTAATGGAGAAGCAAGTGTTACATAATTCTAGGCTTTTGATTTTGATTTCTCATTCACAACACAATGGCAATGCTAGAGGCTTCTGAAGAAGACAACGAACTATGATGGAGACAAGATTCAGGATAATTATTGCACGTGTTTGTTTCATATTGGACCCTCCTATGGCTAGTGATTACATCTATTGCTTTCAAAAATCAAACTTTAACAATTCAAAAAACCTAAATAATACTCTTTTGTTTTTGTTGTTTACCAATATGATAAAAAGTAATATGTATTAACCAAATAAAAATCCAATTATAAAAGAAGATGGTTAATATCTGAATTTTTTTACTTCAAAATTTATTGAAAAAATTCACATTAATTAAAAATAAACTCAAATTATAATATATAATATTTTTTTTTATATTTTGAAATTAGTAAAATAATAACAAATAAATAAGACATAGTATTATAATTTCATCCATCATAATACCAAAAACTATACACTTTTACTTAATACGTTCTTAAAATTCAAATTTACATGCCTGTCTAAATCAATTATATTACAATTTTCAGCTTTAAGTTTCCATAATATACAACTCTGTCTATTAATGATAATGTTTTTTTTATAATTAAAAATAAGTATTTAAAATTATTTTTTCATTTTCAAATGAAAATAAAAATGGGGTTAAATCAAACATTTTAATTGATCCGTTATGAACCAGCTTTTATCTAAATCTACCATTTTTTTTTCTTATTTTTAAAGTTAAATGAACGTGTTCTTTTTCAAGAATTAAACAGTGCACCGATTTTTCAGTCAAATGACTGATTTGGTTCAGTTTTCAGATCAATTATTAGATCTTTAAGTAGAATTAAAGGTGAGTTTTTTTTTTTTTATAAAAAAATTCCTACATGATCAATTATTCTTTAGACTATTAATATATTATTTTATATGTAATTTAATTTATTTTTAAACTAACTATTTGCAGGCCAACTTTTTGTTTTCTTATAAGTTCAGGGGCTATCGTGCTATTTCCAAACGTGGAATTACGGTCAAATGGGCTGAGTAGTCATTTACAAAATGGTACAGCTTAATTAGGCCTTTTTATGAAAGTGGCTTATTTTTTAAAAAATTACTAAAATGGATAATTTTCTTTTTAAAATACATGAAAAATGAATAAGTTGTGTTTGATAAGAGACTTAATTATGCGGAAATCATGTTTTCAAGTATGATTTCAATTTTCAATTTTTTGAGTGAAGTTATAATTTAACATACTAACTTAATCTTTTTAAATTAAGTGAATAAGTTATATATGGAAGAGCCATGATAATTAATGACAAAAAATAGTAACAAAAAAAAAAAACCCATGACAACTCTAATGGTCCAAAATGTGATTGAAATAAGTTTTGAAAGCATTAATGTTGGGCTTCGTGGGTTTGGCTTCTCTACTCTTGTGTACATTTTTATGTCAGCTCGAAACTATTCATTTCTGTGTGATTGAAGACTCAAGACAATTATGATGCTTCTCGTTGTACTTTGATGAAAAGTTAGATCAACATTGAGTATTCTTGATTTAAGATAACCCAAATGAGAAGCCCACATTGCAGTGGACATGATTTCTTAGTTATTCAGATGATTATTCAACATGACTAGGGGTGTGTTTGGACCCTTTTTTTTTAGTATATAGTAGCTATATACCTGATTGTGAGAGGAACTCTGGTATTTATAGGTGAATGTTGTTGGCTAAAGGAGTAAAGACAACTAACAACCAAGTTATACGAAACATCTTACTTAAATGCTTTCAATCCTAATCTAGATCAATTTTAGGTTTGATTCTGATGCTTTCCAGTATTTGATGTGACAGTATATTTGTCAAGTACATCGCTTGTTCACCATATCAGGCATATATGCATTGAAATTGTAACTTGTAATTTTGAAGAATCATGCTCTTAAAGTTGTCCTTCTTTGGAGGCATCTCAAAACAATTATTATTATTTACATTATCGTCATCCAATATAGCTATCAATAAAATGATAACTCATCGTCCTTTCACCATTTTTCATGGCACATTTTGTTACACCATGTTTCCAAAACTTACTAGCAGCAAGAGTTTAATCCCTAATGATTCGACGCGTATACAAAAACAACTGAAGACCTCTCCAAAACCTGAAATTAAAATCATCCATCCAGACAATGCAGGATGGTAGTTGAAAAAATGGTCATTTACACCGGTCTTTAGTTAGGCTGATCCAAATTCAGCAAACCACTTTTGATGGCGTTCAATGTCAGGCTGAGAAACACTTGGTTGGACTTTCTTCAAAGCTTCTTCAAAATCACACATTGCAACAGGGTCCTTAGAAATCTCATCCCTGGACATGTTCTTGATCTCATCACGCGTCTTTCCCGCTATCTTACGCCTCATACCATTCAGGGAAGCATCACGGCACACATTTGTCAAGTCATCTCCACTGTACCCCTCTGTCCGCTTGGCCACTTCATCTATGTTCACATCAGGGGCCACCTGCATGGTGCCACACAACACAACTTCTTTCATTTTGTTTTTGCTCAAGTGAACACTTTAATTCTACTCAGAATAACTCCATCTATTCATATTTTCATTCCATAAATCAATTAAAGATAATAAACAACATAGCATCAGAGTAATATAATATGTCATCCTAACTTGCCTCTACAGTCCTCAAATTGATACGGATCAGCTCTTTACGACTCCCCAAATTTGGAAGAGGAATGTATATACGCTTTTCCAACCTTCTCCTGCTTTGCATTAACATCAAATTGGATAAACTGAGTGGCACAATAAAACTATGTATAACTCATGATCATTTACAACTTATGAAGTAAGAAAAGGATGCAGAAAAGGCAAGTAGAGACCTTAGTGCCTCATCTATGTCCCATGGAAAGTTAGTGGCTGCCAAAACCATTACTATCTTACGGGTTCCATCTTCATTTGTGGAACTATTGTTTACACCATCAACCTGAACGAGAAGTTCAGACTTCACCCTTCTGGATGATTCATGCTCCCCGGAAGCCCTGATGAAAAAAACTCAACTGAATCAGAGTTCAACCTTTTTAAGTGTGAGGTGAAGGGGCCATGAGTTGGTGAATCTGAAGCATATATGCATGGGCCATAAAGAAGAAGATCGATTTGCTTACCCTCTAGCATTGCACAGAGAATCAATTTCATCAATGAAAATGGTACTCGGTGCATATGCTCTTGCAAGATCAAACAAGCATCGTACCATGCGCTCGCTCTCTCCACGCCATTTAGAAGCCAAAGTAGCAGAAGAAACGTTAAAGAAAGTAGTACCACATTCAGTAGCAACTGCTTTAGCAAGAAGCGTTTTTCCAGTTCCTGGAGGTCCAAACATGAGAACGCCTTTCCAGGGTCTCCTTATTCCCTGCAACAACACACACAATGTTGATTTGAACTCCTCATCCTCTCCTATAGAACAACTAAAGAAAATCAAGCAGCATTTTCTTTCTAACAATTTTAAAAGTCTTCAAAACTATAATAACATGTAAGTCACATTAGTAATAAAGGATAAATAAAAAATTGAATTTAGAGAATTAGATAAAACCAAATCATAGTTTGAGAGTTTTCTTAATTTTGATAAATCCAAAAACTAAAATAAAAACAATTGAGAACTTAAAAAATGAAATAAACTATTATCATTCCATTTCTCTAATAATAGAGTAAATATCATAGGCATTAATAGTAAAAGTTAATGGTAAATTTAAAAAATTCTTACATGGATAAGTTTCTGTCATTACAAAAATTGTGCATGGGAAAAAGGTAACCTAACCTGAAAATATTCAGGTATCCATAAGGGAAGTACAAGGGCTTCTTCTAGAAGCTTTTTTGCTTCAGTGAGGCCTGCAACATCATCCCATCTCACACCAGGAGACCTTTCTAACACATCCCTTTCCAACATTTCAGCCAACTCAGGATCAGGACCTTCATACTCGTACTTTTTTGACTTAGTCCCATCCTCACCACCACCATCTCCATTCTACAATTCATCAATAAATCAACCACATTTCATTTCTTCTGCATCTTAATTAACTCTAAACTTTTCCTATTAACAACACAAACAACTTACTTACAAGTGAATGTGAGGAATCACCTGTCCTGCTCCAGAAGCACCGCCACCGCCGCTGCCTTTCTTTCCACTGGTCGGTGGTCGGGCCCCAGAGCTAACCCTGCTGGGCTTTACAGCACGAGTAGCGGGCCTGGTAGAGCCTCGGGCCCAAGCCCCGTCCTTTCCAGCGCTGGGCCTGGCGGGCCTTCTGGCATCTCGACTGGGCGGTCTCCATACGTCGGGGTCATGATCGTCGATGGAGGAAGCGCGAGGAGAGGTAGTGGGAATGGGATACTCATCCGACGGTTGAAAAACAAAGGAGGAGGATTGTGATTGTGATTGTGATCGTGATCGCGAAGCTGGGCGAGTTTCCTTAAACGCTCTTCTCTCTGAGTCTAGTTGTTTCACCACTTGGGTTTCCTCGCACAGCGCTTTCTTCACGTTCATCCATTTGGCTTTCAATAAAGGGTCGTCGACGGAGTTGAGGTGGTTGTCGATTTGGGCAACGGCGCCGTCGAAGAAGATGGTAGAGGTGTCGTAGAGTCCTTCCACCGCGTATTCTCTCGCCAATTTAAGGTGCTCTTGCATGCCACTTAACCAACTCTTCCCTCTCATTTTGTTTGCACTTCACACCAGCATTAAAGTTCCCTTCTTCATCTCATCTGGGTTCGTTCTTTCATTCTGAGGTCAGGGTCTACATTGTGTTTGTGTGGAAAGGGTTGGGTAGGATCGGATTTGGAGTGGTTGGCGTTGGTTGCTGGTAACGGAATGGGACCACCACCACCCAACAAACTTGGCGTTTCCATCTCAATTTTGAACTATCACTATCACTATCACTATCACTCTCACTATCAATTCCAATGCCACCACCTTCCACCAACTTTTTTTTCATTTTCTTTACTTTTAACATCGTTAATTAATAATACCCGTTGTTATATGATATATTGTATCGAATGTTGACATAAGGTGAAAGTGAAAGGCTAGTTTTCACACTCCATGAATTCTATTGTTTGATGCGAATATAGTTTTAACATGGTGAGGTTGCTTGAAGTATGCACTGACACTTACTTCCCAAACTGAAGCGACAACAACCAACAGGTTCAACTACCAATGATCAATGGTGCAATTTGTTTGTTGTTGCAGTAAGTTAACGAATGAGGCATAGCAAAACGAGGTAATTGATCACGATAGAACAAGAGAGGCAGAGAGAACGAAAGTGTTTCTACGGACAAATTTTAATTACTGTTTGCATCTACATTATATGTGTCACATCTAAATAATGTATAACTTAATATTTTGATGAATGTGTTCATAAACTGGGTAGAGCACATGTAGTATATATGACAGAGCAACAAAAGAAAAAAAGAAAATAATATATCAAGATTCAAGATCGAGCCATCACGGACTGTACACTCACGTGTATAGATGGGTGACTAATAAAATGGAAGACACCTTGAGGAGTTATAAGTTCTAAGACCATAAATAAATCTACCACAACCACTGTGCAGTAAATCTACTGTTTGTGAAGGATGAATAAAATAAATATCCGTAAAGCTTTTAAAACCAAGAAGGTTCCTTCTTGCTTGTTCGGTCAGATTTTATGATAGTTAGATCAATCAGATAGTTTCTATGAAAGAAGTGCATGCATGCATTTGAAGCCAATGTTTTGAAATTTACCAAAATGAAAATAATTAAAACTTGCTATCCCACAACTTAACCGGGTAGAAAGCAAATCCTCCATTTATTCAAATGCATCAGTTGCAAACTTGCTACATTGGCAAGTGAAATTTCTTTCAATTGATATCTACTGTTTTTTCCACTATGGAGGATTGGTTTGGCTTGGGAAGGGAATGTTCCATGATTAATTTCAGTTACTTAGGCAGTCCATCTCTAACCAATTCTTCTAAGCCTTTCTTCAGTCTTTCAGCAGCAGCTCTGCAATCATTCTCTGTCAAGCCTCCGAATGAAATTCTAAGATTGCCGGGACAACCACATGCTTTTCCTGGGATTACTGCAACCCCATGCTTGTTAGCTAGCCAGTGAACAACATCAAAATCATCATAGGCATTTCCATGTGGGAGCTTCGCCCACAGGTATAGGGCACCCTCTCCTCCTTTCACAGAACCCTCTCCAAGAGGGGAGAGAGCTTCTAAAACAATTTCTCTGTTCTTGTCAAGACTTTTTACCTGGTCTACAACCCACTGAGGCCCCAGTTCCAGTGAATACAGAGCAAGATACTGTGATAATATTGAAGCACAGATGGGAATGTTGTCTTGAACTTTGAGAAGTTGGTTAGCAAAGTTTTCTACTTCAGAGGGGTACGCTATCTGCAAGAATCAGGTATTAGGACAGACTAGGCAGTGCTGATCTATTAACAGTACTTTTATGAAGTTTGCAACTGAAAATGTAACTACTATGTAGCAGACAAAAAACCGATGAGAAAATAGAACATAAAGTGGAGGCAAGCAGCATAGATATGTGTTCACATTGATACTTGGAAAGAAGAGGGATTTCATTTTTCTTGGGGAGGGGGGAACATTATTAATAAAAACATTATCAAATTCTTACTTGATTTGCTTGCTGTATGATACAAGAATAGAATTGTTTTTATTTTTCTCTACACTGGAATATACTATGGCAGGGTATTTTAATTATTAAAGATAAAATAAAAAGATGCTAGACCAAAGTATTGGTTTAGAAGTTATGGAAATCTAGGACTTTGTATACTTCGTTACATTACTTAAGCAATTAAAATTTACACACAAAATCACTTCAAAGAAGATCAATACCAAAACTTAAACAAGACATTACTACTATTTCCAAGCTTCAACCCAATGGTTGTATAGCATGTTGATAAACCCTTTGTTTCACTAAAGAGGTCATATAAACTATAAAGTTTTGATGTTTCTGTCTCCTGCAGTGAGACTAAATAAAGACAACAGGTGGCACTTACATATCCAACCCGCCATCCCATCATTCCATATGCTTTTGAGAATGAGAAAACATTAACAATATGATTTCCCTCAATACAAGAATGTTTCCGGCCATCGTACATAAAATACCTGCAAACAAAATTAATCTGTTTATATACTCTTCTTTTGAAATATGAACTTGGAACTCGGTCGCTATGATTCAGAGACAATTGTATAATTGCCATAGGTAGTCTTAGCTAGAGAAGAAGACTACTAGTAGGATCTCATAAGGATTTTGTACACCAGGGGCTGACTACAATATAAGTGAAACAGATTAAAAATTTATTTTAAATGGTAAAGAACAGAAACACTAGCCAATAAAATAATTAGGAATTTTCTTGAACACAAGCTATTAACCAATTAATTAAAGGTTAGCAGAAGAACAGGGAGACTTTTTTTTTTTGTTTCTTTTCATAATTAAAGAAAATAATGTGACAAATTCTATTAGCACAGCAAGTATAAAAGGCTTACTCGTATGTATTATCAACGACAAGCCAAGAGCCAGCCTTCTTGCATATATCCGAAATCCTCTGATCAAATAAGAGAAAATATTCACTCAGAAATTTTATAAATTTTTTTTAAAAGAATAGCATCATGGTCAATCAACATTTTCTTTGGGAATATTATCTGGTGATGTCAAATACAGGCATATTGGCAACACACAGTAGCTGTTAATATATTCCGATGGGAGGAGAGAAAAACCTTTAAAAGGGGCTCCGGGATGTAGGTTCCAGTTGGATTGCCTGGATTTACAACAGTAACAAGCTTTGGAGTCGGTTTAGTTTCTGCTAATGTTCTTTCCAACCAATCTGCAAATGAAGATGTTTCTCGTAAATGGCCTTAATCATAGAAATCCAACATCAGAAGAAACTGTAAACTCGGGTAACAAATGTCCAATAGACATCAATCAGCCTTCAAATATTCGTATTTTGTATATATAAGGGATAGCATTGAGTAGTTGTTCATCAGCACGAGCATTTTGAACATAGCATTGAGTGAAAATACAGATTGAGTAACATCAACGAGTCAGTCATTTACAAGAACAAGAAACCAAAAATTCAGTTAGACAATGCAACATCATAAAACACTCAACCGACGGGACTTACACAAATTTATAAACAGTCCAATATACCTTCTGAAAAGTGGAAAGGTTTACAAGTATACAGACCCTATCCATTCAACATTTAGCTAATACGTGAACCCCCTGGATGGAGGAAAATAGACGCTCTTAGAAACCAAACATTGAGTTTGCCTCCCTAGTCCATGCCAGTAAAAATGGATTACAGTAAACAGATCATGCAGCTTCTTACCTGCATCAGGATGAAGTGTCTCTGGGCTAGCAGGACCAACTAGTATATTTGTAACACCAGTCATCTGGAAGGACATGTACGCATTGAAGTAGTAAGGAGCAAACAGAACCACGGAATCATCCGGATCACACAGAGTAAGAACTAGATTCACAAATGCCTGTATTTGTAGGAATAGAGTGAGTTACCACAGACTTTTGAGATGAGCACAATAATACTGTTGAAAGTTCAAACTCATAAAGAGATCAAAGTAGCGTAAAATTAACAGACAAGAAGTCATAGAAGCTATAAACTGTTGAGCTAAACCAGTCAACATTAAGAGTCATTCTCTCCACAGTTACAAAAACCATGCTAGTCCTATCACATGCTTGTCCGTTCAAGTACTTTTTGAGTTTGAGAAAGAAGTAACAAGACTATAATGGTTATAGATAAAAAAGTTTACATAAGAAAGCAAGAAAGGCAAAATAATGAATGTAAAACAAAAATTACAGGTCGAATATTATTGATAACCTCACCTGATTGGCACCAGACGTAACCATTACTGAAGATTTGTGCAAATTATTTTCATCACGCAACTACATGAACATGGTAAAAGCAAATGAGTTAATTTATTGGTCACCGAGATCCAAATTTAATGTAGCAAAATAATTTAGCAGAGCAATAAGATACGAAACACCTTGTAATGAATGCAATTAAGTTCCTATTTTATTTAGGTTTTCAAATCAAACAACATCCAAAACATATATGGAGAGATTATTACAGCTGTATGTGACAGAATTACGTGATTATGGAAAGTGAAAAAACAATGTATGTACTAGAATTTTGACAAGTGAAGGGAAAAAAACAGAAAAATATGACAGATCTATAACAAAAAATAGGAGAAAACGATGTTACATCAAGTAACATAAAGATTCAGTAATAGCCAAACAACATTTATGATCTAATAAATTATCCTGACTCATCCAAAACAATTAAGTTATGAGACCCAGGTTCAGCTGAATCCATATTTAAGTTCACCAAATACCAATACAATGCAATTGGATGAAGCCACGAGACGGAAGACTATACCAGACGCTAGTAGGTCTATTGATTTAGCTGAGCTAATTAATGATCAATTTAACTGCAGTGTCAATCTTTGTTTGAGTTCCAAATATTTCAGAATCTACACAGTATAAGATTTCTATTATACCAAATTATATCACAAGTTGTCTTCGGACAATACAGTACTCTGTTATCTACATATAATCAACCTTAACTAAAAGTATAAAAATTTATGGAGTAAAATGCTTTCTATTGTCCAATTCAACTGCTACAAATGACATTCAATCGCTTTTCGACCTGGATGCAATCCCCAAGCTCTGATCAAATGAAGAACTTCAAACAGATAACTAGAGATTTCAAACTACCAATATTACAGAATACAGATTGTACGAAAAAATTGTACAGAATACAGATTGTACGAAGAAATTGTGTAGAATAAAAATTGTACGAAGAAATCGTGCAGAATACAGATTGTACGAAGAAATTATACCATTTACCTTCTTGATTAATGCTGCTCTGAGTTCAGGAATACCTTCATCATTACCATAACGACTGACTTTAGGATCGGATACAAGTTCTTTCACCTTTTCCAATGCTTGCTTGGGAGGTTGCCAATGAACCACTCCCTAAATTAAATAATTTTAAAAGATCCATTACAAATTGCAGCTAAGGAGCAAATAATGATACATAAAAATCAAAAGAATCCTAGTGATCACCAGTCAGAGCAATAAAATTTAGAAGTTGATGGATAAAATTCAGTTGATTATTAAATGCGTCGAACCAAAATCAGAAGCATAATCAAAACCACATGGCCTTCACTTTAGCTCACAATACTATATGTAAGCTACACACACAAATCAGGCCCTAAATTCAACTTGAAATCCGCCTTTGGAAATTGAGGTCATGATTAACATTCAAATTGAGCAACACAACCAAAACAATAATTCTATTCATCTCATTTCCTGTTTCTCATAAAAACTGTTGTGGCTCAGCCATTTTGTAGATCAAGAAGGAAGCAGATTTATAAAACAATCTCCCCAGGCATTTTAAGGCCGTGCCCATAATCATCATTTACAGTTTACTAAAAGGAACAAACCCATCTAAACTCGCACCAAAACACGTCCAAATTCTTTCCATTTCTCAATCTTTCCAAAGCACCCCAAACTCCCAAGCAAGTTAAACTAATTTATAATCTAACATTGGAAACCCCATCTCCTCCTCCGAGTGCCTCGCAAAAATCACCAAGGGCTTAGATTAATTAATATAAACAAGCATTGGAGAGACAAAAAAGACCTGGGCCAAAGACACGGCATTTTTAGTTCCTCGGAGTATTTCCTGCATCTGCAAACACACAGACACCGACAACCTTGGTTATCAAAAACATGCTATTCCCAAATCATACCAAACATCATCAATCCAAAAGACCAAACACACACTCATTGGAAGGGATCAAATTCCAATGAAGAAAGAAATGGCATGAGAGTGAGTACTGAGTACCTGAACCATAACGGGCATCTCAGTTTCCAAGGCCCTCTTTGAAAGCTTCAAGAACGAACTCATCTCTCCCCAATTCTGTGATCTTGCCCTCACCAGAAAAAAAAATGTCTACCCGTGAACCTACCAAAAGACACCAACTTTCAAACGCTAACCTTATACCTTTCCGAATTATTGCTAAACACGAATACGTCACATATAGATATATTTAATTTAATAAAAAAAACAAAAAACAAAAAAAAAAGAAAGGGTACTTTTTGATTTACAGAAAAAATGAAGCTTGTCACGCTTGATGAAAAGGGAGACAAAGCATGAGGCTTTTTTATGTATCTATCTAGTTCAGTTACTTTTTGGTGGTTTTCTTTGTTTGACTTTTGGTTGTCAGAATGAATATATTTTGAGGAAAGGAGTGAGTCAGTTTCCACTACTATTGATACTGCTACAACTGCTGGTCTTGCTCTAGGACGATCGAATCGGGTCCGGTTTTTAGAATGAAAAGAAAGAAGGAAACAAACAATTTCATCCACCCAAGTAATTATTCTCTTTTCCTCTGTGAAAAAATTGTCTCTTTCGTTTTTTGGTAATTTTTTCAAAACGAGATGTGTGTGAAATACAGCGTGGATATTGCGGGAATTATGCAAAAAAGGGAAATTTTTTTACGTGCTATTGAAGTGTGAAACTGTTTAATGCAGGAGGGGACAGTAATTCCCAGAAATTGAGGGAAAGAGAGATAAGGGAAGAGTTGTTTGTTTGTGTGAGAAGAAAAAAATGAAAAGAAGAAGAAAAGAAAGACACGAATCTTTGAACAAAAACAATGTGCATTTTGGATTACGTGCTTTCCCACTGTCTAGGCATGTAATGCACACGCGGACAAAAACTCAACGTCGTTTTGCTAAAACGATGTCGTGTCATATTTTTTCTTTTATTATTTTAAAATAAATAATTATTTTAGTCCCTCAAAGTCTATCTAGTTGAGTCCCTTAATGTATACAAAAGGTACAAATTAATCACTAAATTTTATAATGTAATATTAAATTAATTTTTAATATTACCATTAAATAATAAATTAGTCACTAAACATAACCATAAAATATAATTATTATAAATAAATTATACATCATTTTACATTTTTAAAGCTAAAAGAAACACTCACCTGATTTTTTAAAATGCTTGCAAACTACGTTTCAATTTGTAATAATAAATTCTTCATAAAAATTAATATTTGTCTTGAATATATATAATCAAATTATTAGTGCAGTCAAACCGACCAAATAAAATAATGGTGTAAACAGTTTAATAATATATTGGTTTCAGTTTTTACTTAATTACTACATTATGTGTTAAAATTAAGAGTCTATACCTCATTAATATTAAATTCTTTTCATTGACTCATTAATTATTTTCAATCAAAATATTTAATTATTTTCAATCATGCAATTCTTTTTTTTTTTTTAATATTTATCCATTCAAGATGACATCTTCTAAGCAATCACATTCTCAATCTTTCTTCGTATTATTTTATTTTAAATATATGGATCGAGCTTGAAGAATAAAATAATCTTTGAGGTATTATCTTGATAAATTGTACATTTTATAATTAGACTAGGAGGTGTATTGAATTGTAAACTATTATTAAACGTGTATATTCAAATGTGAATAAGTTATTAAATTTTAATTACTTCTAATGTAAAATGAGTTTTAGAATTATAATAGTGTTTTAAAAATGAAAGAAAATTATAGTTATTAAATTAACTAATTATATAAACTTGAACATTTAAATACTATATTAATAATAATTTTATTTAATAAAAAATATTTTTAATTTCATTAGATATAATTTTTTTTATAAATACAAAAATTTACTTTAATTTAAGTTTATTTAATTTTTTCATGAATTTGATCTAATCTTTTAATAAATCTTATATTTACCAATTTGGTTAGACTATTAATTTTCACAATAATGTTACTGTAAATTATATTGTTGGTTTTTCTTCTTCTTTTTCTCTCATTGTCACAAGTGTTAATTGTGCACCAAAAAAAAATTTTATATCAAAACTTTTTTCACTTTTAATTTTAAATCAACTTAAACAGATAAAGGGAGAGTAAACATCAGTAGACAATAATGTCAACCACATAGAAATGTGTGCCTGCAGATTTCTTAAACCTCCTACCAGGTCTGTATGTGACTGTCACTGCAGTTTTTTGTTTAATGCTATTTAAGGTGCATTGAATTCTGAGTGTCACATTCAAACATTTTTTTATTCCCCTGCATATTTAAGGTGCTTCAATTTAACATATTACTTGAAAGAATGGACCATGAGAATGCTGAATGCATCAAAAGAAGTGTGTTTCTTTGATGCTAGGTTGTTCATCAGCTTGAAAATTGTTGCTATTGTAATAAACAATATTTTATACATATTTATATTATATGGGTCTTTTACCTTCTTTATTTTCTTCTTTAATGGGACTTCAATATATTTCCTGGAATGATTGTATGATTTTCTTTGGTCTCCTGTCTCATAATTTGGTATTTTTGTTGTAAGATTCACACATATATTTAGATCTAGTTTTTCGAAAATCTTAGACATAGAGAAAGAAAAAAGTATCACTTTGAAAGAGCTGTTGAATTTGGTGCATCTGCATAGTTAGACCCTTGGAAATGGTAGGTCAAAAGAAGCCTCTAAAAGCCAATCCAAAGAAAATCTCAGATAACACATGTTTTCTGTAGAAAAGATGAATGTTCTTCAAAAGGTCACCAATGTTTGTATGAAAAGCACACTGGTTGCTACTATGTATTTTTGTTTGATACATAAGCTCCAATGACTTAGAATAGAACAAGAAAACATTTTTATGCTTCTAATGTTCTTTATGACAATAGTTAAAGTAATTACAAATTCAAAATTTTAATCTTTTTCACTCAGTAATTTACGGGTATGCAAACATTTTTTTTTTTCATATAATATATAGTGGTAATAAGGTTTAAACTCTGTAAATTATCGAAACTCCAATAGTAGTTGGCATGTAACATGTTAAGACTTTATGATTTTTCAGAAATTATTAATAATTAGCAAAAATTTCATACATTATACAAATATTTATAAATACTGATTACATATAGAATTATAAACTAAAAGCATTTTTAAGAGATTGAATCGATTAGTAGACAGTTGTTTTTTAACTAATAAATCATGAATTAAAATATAAAATTATGTGTTCAAATTTTTTAATTCAAAATATTTAAAAAATCTGGTTTAATTAATAAAGTTGTGGTGAAATAAGTTTTTAGTGATTTACATCTATTAGAAAAAACTAGTAAAAATTAAAATACAAAAATTTGAATAATTAATTAAAGAAATATTAATTTAGTTTAATGTAATTTAAATATTCAAAAGACATAGAAAAAGATGCAGTATTGCATAAATATAAGAAAAGATATAATAAAAGTATTTATATTTAAAGAAAGAGGACTTGCTACGTAAATTTGAATAGATAAAATTGCAGATTTTTTGTTCATAAATTTTTTTATGGTGCTCCCTCTTCCAATCTGTTGGCCAAAGAGGTGAAGACTACGTGGCGTCTAAGCTTCGTCGGTGTTCTCTGTTGCAAACTAGAGAGAGAAAGACACATAAAAAATGGCGACTCTGAATCTGTTCTCTCAGCCATGGCCACCTACAATTTCACCTTCTTTCTGTTGTTCTAATTCAAACAACAATATTTCCTATGCTTTTCAAAATCATAATAGTATTTCCAACAATTCTAAATTGCATTTTTTTTCCAATTCTCGTCAATTCTCTGTTCTTTCTCAGTTGTCCGCTCACTCCTCAAAGTCAGGTACTTTTCCTCACTTTACAGAATTATCATAGCTCATTTGTTTTCTCCAGCTTACAAATTTTACAACCCAGTTAAACAAAATTGTATATTTAGATCAATTAAATAAATGGGTGGTATCATACATCATACTATGCTTGCTAAAGGGCATTTAAATTGAAAATTTTGGGACAAATCTTGTGTTTGATTGGTAATTTATGCAATTAAAATTCATCCCAGCTGATTGATTATTAGACCTTGCCGTTAAAGCTTCAACTAACTAAATAGTAAACTCTCATCTATGATCTTTTATTAAAAAATAGGAGCATGGAAATCAGGAGAGCTATATTTTCATCTTCAACAGCTGCATTGGAAACTGTTTGTGTCATCTCATTTAAATCTTTAATTTGCAATTGAAACATTTTCTGCAGGTAGTGGAAGTTCATGGTTGCAAAGCAGTTCCTTTGCTTCTGGCACTGAGTACAGGAAGCGTCCTCTATATTCTGTATTTCCCACAAAACCTGCTCAAGTTTCCTCTGTTGAAGACCTCTATGAATTTATTTGCTCGGGACCTTTGCTTGACAAAATAGGCATCACACAAGAGCAGGTGGCTGAGTCCATTGATAACTGGTTACTGTATGGCCGGTACCTATGCAGATTGTTTCAGCTTAATGAACTGTACCTTACAGAGCCTCAAAAGGCTAGGATTTATCACTACTATGTACCAGTCTTTCTCTGGTGTGAACAACAGATCGCGGAGCATCGGTCCAAGTTCAAAGATGGAGAAGAAATACCTCCTTTAGTGGTATGCTATATACGTGGTTTCCTTCTCTCACATTTTGTTTTCTGTATGTATTGGTGTTATGGAGTTAATTATGGAGGCTTATATTTACATTTAGTAATTTTGGGGTAGTTTTTGTTTTAGTTAGTTATGTTTCAGCTCTACAAACAGCTTAACCTGCTTGAAATTTGTGAATTTGTTGTTATGAAGATGAACCTTCTATTTCTTTTCCTGCCAAGATATTGTTTTCAGATTGTTTTTCTGCCTTATTCCTTCTATATAACAACGATTTCTTGATTCTTTTCGACATAGATTGGTTTCAGTGCCCCTCAAGGCTGTGGAAAGACAACCCTTGTCTTTGCTCTTGACTATCTTTTTGAAGTGATTGGCTGGTAAGCACTGGACTTTGAAGCAACTGTGATATTGAATTTATCCTTTGATCTGATGACTATAGGGAAAGGAGATTAATTAACAGATTGTAGATACATGCTACAATTTTCAGGAAGTCTGCTACGGTATCTATAGATGATTTTTATTTGACGGCTGAAGGTCAGGTATATAGAAGCTGTTATTTGTATTTTCTTTTTCAAATGCTACTTCCATCTTGTTCTTTTTCTTTTTGGGCTGATAAATTGTGTTTGAACTGTAGAATAAACTAAGAGAAGCTAATCCGGGAAATGCCCTTCTTGAGGTAATTATGCACATATAAGTTAAGTGATGAGTAAATTATCCACGGATATTATTATTTATGACAAGTAAATTTTTTTCCTTCTAGTTTCGTGGAAATGCAGGAAGCCATGACCTTGCTTTTTCTGTTGAAACTCTGACATCTTTAACTAAATTGACAAGAGAAGGTGTTTCTCTGTACTCAATTTTGTTTTCTTATTCTTTTATTGTATTTGTCGTGTAATATATTTTATTTGAAGTGTCCAGGAGTGAAAATGAAGCTACCAAGATATGATAAAGTAAGGGCATAGCCTGCATATTCAGATTATTTAAACATTTTGCAATTGCTAATGGTGAAGTGAATTACCTGTTGATGCAGTCTGCATTCAATGGGAGAGGTGACCGTGCTGATCCTTCAATATGGCCAGAGGTTGAAGGCCCCCTGAAGGTAAGAAAATATCAGTTGTAACTTAAACTGCTTCTGATGGGTCATTTTCTCTTGGTAAAACATGATCCAGCACAGGCAAAAGAGAAAAAAAATGAAGCAGTTTGTTGAAATAAGTATGTTAAGGTTTTTTACTGCCAAAATTTACCCTTCTCCTCAATTAAATTAAAATTTTGTAGTTCTGAGGAAGATAATATAATATCTCTTTTTTAAAAAATTATATTTGCTGCTAAAACACTCAGATTATATTATATATGATACTTGGAATGTGGTATTATTTGTGCCATGTTTCATCTCATGTCAATATCCTTTCAAAAGTGTTGATGCTTCCATCGTGACACATGGATGGATGTTCTAGGTTGTGTTGTTCGAAGGTTGGATGCTTGGTTTCAAGCCCCTTCCAGTTGAAGCAGTAAAGGCTGTTGATCCCCAGGTTAGAATTGGTGAACTTCCTTTTTTCTTTTTTAAGATCATGCGCATGGAGTTTATGATACTCAATTACCGATTATGCAAATTCTCTACCCTTTTCTTTTAATGGTAGGCATTGCTAATGAATTGAGCTTATTTTCAGCTAGAAACCGTAAATAAAAACCTTGAAGCGTACTACGATGCATGGGACAAATACATTAAGTCATGGATAGTCATCAAGATTAAGGACCCAAATTGTGTCTTCCAATGGCGCTTGCAGGTAGGTTCTTTAAACATTCTCTTTACAGAGATTACTTTGTGTTCAGAATCTGGTTGTAGCATCCATGTATTGGGCTGTTTTAATATGCAGGCTGAGATTGCCATGAGGGAGGCCGGCAATCCTGGAATGACAGATGATGAGGTCTGTTGCTCAAATTGATTTATGTTTTAAAATGAAATGAAGAACGATGTATCTTTCTGATAAATGATGATGCACATCTACCTTCTAATGACTAAAGCTAGGAATTTTCATGGTTTGTTCTCTGTAGGTGAGAGATTTTGTTTCACGCTACCTGCCAGCATACTATGCATACCTTCCTACACTTTACTCGGAGGGACCAAATGGATCAGATCCTCGACATCTCCTAACCATTGAAATAGATGAAGGGAGAAACCCCATCCTTGCTACCTAGATTAACTGTATGATAGAGCTCTGCAGGTTTTTCAATTCTTTGAGAATTTGAATGGGTATTCAGCATAATTTAGTTGCATCATTAATGGAGCTAAGTCAATGAATCTGCACTATTTCCCTTGAAATGTATAGAGAATATTTTCATTAATGAATAATAACGGCTAATGCTTTCTGGTTGCTGTGATTTGATTAGATAGAGTTACAAGCCAAGACTACTCCTCATTGATAGTTAATGGCATTTTATTTTTCAAGACTTACTGTTCAGAAAATCATGGTTGAGATTACACAAGTGACTTCAATAGTACACTATGCACTGCAGCACTTGATTTATGTAACAGGCATAACGAATCATTTGTTCTTGGAACAATATCACAAAAACTAAAAATAATTGAAGTACATGGTACAGAATATTATTCCTTATTGGCTTCCAGAATCATCATTTCATACAAAAAAGTAATGATGAAACATAAACTTGACGATTGTCTCTTGGAAACTGGGCAATCTAGGGACAGCAACAACAGGTGCGTTCCGAGCAGCACCTACTACTCTCATAGCAGCAAAAGCAGCAACAGAGTGTATACAAACTGAATCAAAGAGTGGACTAATCAGGGATAAGAGAGAATTGTGGAAGGATAAAAAGAAAATAAAAGAGAATTGAAAACTAAAGATGTACCGACCAAGCATAGAGGCTTCCCTTCTCCTCATGGCGAGTCTGAGCGTGATCATAGTATGATATCTTCTGCTGTACTGGTGCAGACTGCGTCATATTTTTGGAGTTGAGGATGTTTCTTGCAATAGTGGCAGACCATATACTTATTTATAAGATCAAGCACATAAAGTTGCTTGAACATATTTAAGGCCTCTCTACCTAACCGTACAATACAACCCTCTCCCGTTTCCTTTCTTGCCACTCATTTATTATGGTAGTTAGTAGAAAGGAATTGGCTAGCTTCGGTGGCTGGGAAAGTGATGAAACCAACCCCAATATGTTGGGAAAGATCACATTCCCACAAACACTTGAAAATATCAATCATAGGCTACTTATAAAGGTTCTAATCTGTTTAGATGGTGGGAAAATGTCATAGTCACTAATTTATGACTACTTAGAGTTGCTTTGCCGAGTTACATACTATCTAAGATCTATTCAAGAGATTGACTCTTTTAATCCTTTATACACATACTTGAGATTGAATCCCGATTACATGTTTAAGAAACAACTATTTGTGATCCATAACACGATATGTTAGTGTTGACATAGTTGCTTTGCTTTGTTTAATTAAAAAAGTTCAGTCTCTAATCTTACATTTCTACCAAAATGTTTTTTTGCTACATATGATAGATGATCACATGTCTATGCAAGAATTGCTCAAATAAATTGTGTCATGTTATATATATATAAACCTCAAACAATGAACAAGTATACTAATCATCACATGATTAATAGAAAGTACTAGACACGATTTATTACAAGAAACAATTTTATGATAGTAAAAATTACTAATTGTATAACAACGAGTCACTCGGGGAATTGAAAAGAACAAGCCATTGATTATATCATAATTATAGACATGGAAGCATACCTTATCCGTGCTCCAATTTATTGTCAACCTTCATACTGCTTCCGAACCAGTAACCACCCTTCAAACCCATTCATTGCGCGAGTGCCAGCAACCAAATCTGGTGAAGTCGAATTCCAACTTATGCATATTCTGTCAAAACAAAACCATCTTATACTTTAACAGTTAGGAATGCTCATCAGTAACTGATTTTTGAACTTGAGCTTCAGTAGTTTAATTTCTGGCTTCTGTATGGGCCCATCTTCGATTAAATAAAATGCCTCCATTCTCATTCTCATTCCAACATGTTTAGACAAAAATTTTCATAAACAGTCGAAATAAAAATATTAACAAAAATTAAATAATTTTTCATAAATTAAAATTAGTTTATATATAACTTCAATATTATAGAACTTTCATAAATTAACACATTCCTTTCACATGTAAATAAAGTAGTAGAACTTTCCTTTTATCCTTATTTCTTATTTTTCTTCTCATGTATTTCCATAACTTAAAACCATTGAAATATGATTGCAGAAAGTTTTGAAAATATCTTTTTGGAGAAAACAATCTGGAAGAGGGTTCTGAATTTTGTGTGGTTCTATTAATGGAAAATTCAAGCAGTGAAATGTTACGCACTTTAGTCGATCCCTTTGCAGGTTTTGGACCAAATGGGTTAGCCCAATAGTAAATTATTTTTAAAATATATCAAATTAAACAATTATTATAATATTTTTTTTTATAAAACCAGTTACTATCTTTTTTTATTTTTTGTCCATTCTTGTATCAGTCAAGCCTTCTTTTTAATTGATTTATCGTCATCTTTCTATTGTTTGTTAAGTGATACTCTTAATTTAAATATGTTTTTAGTAAAATTAATAAGTTTTGATTTTGTTTCTGATAAAAAAATTATTTGTTCAATATCTTATAAAATTTTGAATCACTATTTTGAATCTTTATAAAAATATATAAATTTCAGTTTTAGTTTCTGTAAAAAAAAATTCATTTCTCTAAAATTTTAAATTACTACTTTTAGTTCTTAATATTCATTTTAAAATAGATAAATATAATTTATTTCTTAGTATGTCATACTTGGAATGGCCAATCGATTTTTTTTTTCATCACATGAAGTTAATTAGTATCATATTATATTATAGATAAAAAAAATAGTAATTTTAAATTTTAAAATGATAAAAAAGAATTAGAAGCTGTAAAAATATTTATTTTTATATTTTTTAACATATATTTTCCTATTAATTATTTTTTTTTGTTGAAAATTTTAATATTTTTTATAAATTAAAATTTTCTCTTAAACCTATTTTAGAATTCTTAATATATCTTATATTTAATTAATGTAAGATATTTTCAACAATATTTAACAATAATTTATTAAATAATTTTATTATGAAATAATTTTCTTACATTTAGTTCAGAGAATAATTTTATTAATGTTCTTCAAAAATAAAATATAAAATCAAATAGCTTGATCGTTAATTTTTGAAACAAGTTTTAATTCATACATAAACCATATTGGCTACATATAATTGATGAAGGATAAATCCATGTTTCATTGAAATGAGTTTGTTCTAGAAGCAACTGAGGAAGATTAGATCCATGTTAACTTCATTTAAAGTGCAGAATAAGAATAACCTTAAGTGCATCATGATCTAAACCCATTAAACTTCAGGAGTAAGTACAAAAAATTGTGTAAATTATGGATGGAAAATAAATTATCATTGAATAGATCTAACAACTACAAAATCGGGGTTCAATAGCTACCACAAAAGCCAAAATCATTACATTACATTACACATGCTTACTCTTATAAAGATCCATCATCAGAATATTTATTTATTTATTTTCTCACTCATATAGAGATCAGTTCTAGGTTTTTGAAAGTTAAAGCAAAAGCTACTAACTAGAGGTGCTAAAGGGGACATGTACATCAAGCACCATGCATACATATTTCATCATACTAAATTCACTCTTCTTATTACACTAATATTTTGTTCTTCTAGCTGGAACCCGAACATTTTGAACTAGATCTCGGACCTGCAATTAATATTAGTATATCAGAAAATCAAAATCATCCTATAATTATATTACACAGAAAAAAAATCATGGAAATTTACGAACCTAGGCCAATAGCCTCTGAACTAATCGTAAGTCTTATCTTCTTGCATGATTCAACAAACATCCTACAAAAAGAACCAAAGAAGATTTTTAAGTTTTAAGAAAATGAAACACACGCATATATAATAAAGTGGTGAATACTAAAATTAAGCTTTGGAACTTACTTCCATGGTACATCCCCGACCAACATCCAGTCACCATCTTTGTCCTCATAGGTGGGCATGTATTCAATTTCATTTCCAGAGTCCGTGAGTTTCCTCTCATTCATCAAATGATTACCTGCAACAATGGTTGGCCACAAAAAGACCCAATTACCCTCAAGCTGATTAAAAGTAATAAAACCATATATGTATATACATATATATATATATATATATACATGATATAGAGTAAATGTTTGTGATTAATACGTACGAATGGCTAAACCACAAAACATGGTCTCCAAATCCCTCATCAACCGCTCATAACTGTCGTACATTTCAAGATCCACTTTTCTTAGATAAGGAGCTCCATCCACAGCCACCTTCACGAACTTGCAACTCTTCATAACATTCTTCCTGCTTGCCCTCACCGGTGGCCACCCCACCACTTGTTCCCTGCAACCATCCATCAACACCCAAGTTAACCCATAATCACTATCTTTTGTTTATCACATACTTAAAAAAAAAAAAAATCAATTAGTGATTCAATTTAGCGAAAAAACACTGTCTTTCTCCTAAATATAATTCTAGAGCCACAAAAAGAAAGAATTTTTCTTGTCGTGTTTTAAGATAAAGGAAACAAAAAAAGGAATTTTGTAATATATGGTAGCTTGGTTTCTTACTTGGGTGTTGGGAATTTGGATTTGTTTAGAGAAGTGGCAAGATGAAGATTAACGGTGTCGGAGAAGGGACGTTTGGTGGCAGTTTTGGTACCGGGAAGACCCAGAGTGAGCTCCGTCTCCTTCAAGTTACAATCAACGGCGTCAGATTCTGACGAGTGGATGCTACTTTGTGATTGTGACGACATTGCTCTCAAACAGTTAGACGCGCGGCACAATTTCAACGTTCAAACTCGCCTACTCTGGTCCTCTGCCTTTCTGGTTTTCCTGTTAGCTGCTATGACCAACTCTTTGGTTTTGTCTTTATGATTTGAAAGAGAGAGAAAGAGAGAGAGAGAGAGAGAGAGAGAGAGAGAGAGAGAGAGAAAGCAAAATATTTGATATTTAGGACTTTGTTAGGAGTAGAGTAGCAGTGGTGCTTTGTTGTTTGTTCGGCAACGTGAGAGCTTATATTATGGTGCGTGTGACCAGCGAGGTTGTTGGACCACCCAAAGGATGACACGTGTTCGTCAAACACCGGCTTTGATTCTTCCACGTGTCAATACGAGAGTGTAAGAGGAAAGACGTGTGATTCTGATTTGATTGTTTTTCTTGTTCCTTTCGTTCTTCACTATTTGCCACCTCATCTCAACTAACACCAACGTTCCACGTAATTAATGACGTAAAATATCCAACATTTTACACTTAATTATTACTGTTACAACTTTCAAATGTTTTAAAACATCAAACCTTGATATTATCCAAATCTTATGACAAGAAACTCTTGGAGAAGAATTTCCCATACTCAATTATCTTCAGACTGTACTATAATATAAGACAAGACTTGGGAACTTGAATGAATTGTCATAATATAAGTTATTATTAGTTAAATTTAATTTTCGAATATTATAATTGTTTGGGAAAAAGAAAAAGAAATAGGTGAAAATGGAAGAGAAGAAGGGAAAATAAAATAGGGTTGAAACAGGTGGGACCCGCATGTTTCATTTTTAGAAGAAACGGTCAACTCTAAGCGAAATCCATGTGCACGTAAACAAGTGATAGTTTAAGGTGGTGCTCCACCAAAGCATGTGACATTGTTTCTTTGTCGGTTCCCACAACCACTACCAGGATCTCTCCACCATTCTTTTTTTCTTTAATCTTCACCTCCTACTTATAAACATTTTTACTAGGTTTAACAATTATATTATAAAAGGAAATCTTTATTCCATTTCTTCAACTTTTAATCAATTTTTCCTCATATATATATATATATATATATATTTCTTTCTTTCTACACTCCCTCTCATAATTATATGAATTTCCAACATTTAATTTTAAATCATCCAACACTATTTCAAATTATTCAACCTGTCATGATTATTCTCTTCATATATTTCTATTTTAATTAAACTAGAATATAATTTTCTTTTCTACTTTATGTTTTCTAGAACATTATGCTTCGCACAAATAGTTTAATCACAAGAACAAACAGTATAATATTATTCGAGAAAGTTTACTAAAATAATAAATTTATGATATTAAAAGAGATGATAAATTAGTGAGGAATTATTGAGAGACATGAAAAGAATATATAAATTATGAGTTATTTCAAATATTAAAAAATTATAATTAATCCTGATAAAATGACCTATGAAAGACACTAATTCTAATACTTTAGTTTCAAATGTGGTTCAACTATCATAATTAAACACCGTAAGGACCAAATCTAAATCCAAACAACATTTAATTGTTTCATATTTATTTTTAAAAAGTTTTAACTTCAATATTTTCTCATAAAATTTAGGTCTCGTTGTTTTTTCTCTTATCCAATTTTATTTTTATATGGTCTTACGTTATTATTGCTACAAATATAATAATTGATGTTAATGACTACAATTGATTTATTCTTATTGTCAGTGACGTAATTTTTTACCTGGTGGGTGTTAACGTCATATTTATAATAATAATTAATATTAAATTATATCCCAGTATTTATGTTTTCTTTTAACTAATATCATAGTATTTTCATCTTTTCTGTTGATTATTTTTATCTTAACCACTAAATTAACTTATTTGATATTATAAAAGAAATCATATTATTCATAAAAGTAAAAAAATATAATTTTTCTTTTAAATCTATCACAAATTTCTTATCATCATCAATTTATATATAAAATACTACTAAGAAATTAATAAAAAGATAATAAATTTATTGTCGATGTTAAATTTGGTGACAGCATGAAAACGAAGTTTGTTTCACTTGGGAAAACTTTGTTAAAGAGGTAGAATTTTCTTGATAATGGTCAAAATACTACAACAAGATTCATTTGATGTATCCCACTCTTTACATATGAAAAGAATCAAAAGAAAAAAGAAACGTAGAAATCAATGATTGAGGAAGAGAAAGTATGGTGCATAATTAGGCCGAGTGAATAATTCATTCACACAGAATGATTCATGTTTCAAATAAAATGTCGCATGAAATGTCTATTAAACTTGAATAAGCTATTGCAGAAAGCAATCACAGGCTTTGAATACCGTAGAATTTACGTACATGTCAAAGTAACTAATGCTTAACAGTTGATGTACATATGGAATGATTCAGCACTAATTTGGTTGTTTGGCGTATAGAATTGGAGAAAGTGTTAGACATATTATCTCAAAGAATAGCAGCATACCCCATTTGATGCAGAAGATAGAGTTTTATTTTATCCTTTAGCAATCAATTGAAATAGAAAACAAAAGTTGTTGTCCTCGAAAGAAACTGAATCAAAGCAAAGGATGACACCTACCATCCTATCATCATATTCACTCAGGGTCAAGCACAACTCACACTCTCATCCCGTGTTCTTTCCTAAAGGGGTTCCAATTGATGCCATTGTGGACCCTTTTCTTCTTGTTATAGTGTAATAGTAATACTACTACTATTTCTGCTTCCCTCATTCACATGGGGTTGCTGCATAGCCTTTATGGTTACCCCAATTTACTACAGACATACTATGCCAAGAGTCTAAGACCAATACACTCTTGTCTTTCCAATTAGCTAAAAAAGACACCTCCCAATTACTTCTTACCTTCCTCAACCCTAGCTACCTATGCCCCTATATCTTTTCTATCATCTTCCTTCTTCTCACAACCCACAACTTGTTTTCCTATCCATTTCGAATCTTTCTTTTTTTCTTCTTACAATGCCATTTTCTTCTTTTGTCACTCATCAATCTCTCATTACTCAAAATTAGGGAGCCTTCAATACAGACCTTAGACAACATGCTTCGGACAAATAAAGAGCATTGCGGTTGTTAGCTTCATGGGGGAAACACAGAATTTGTTATTCTCATTACTTCATATACAAGACACGTTACATATGTATTAGTTTTGTTTAATGAATAATTGATTTCAATAATTCAACATGTTCCTTTTGTTTTCAACTAAGCGAGAAAGTTAATCACTCTGTCGCTATCCATGTTCGTAGTCTTCAAATTATGACTAAATGCTTTGATTAAGGCTAGAGTTTGAATCTTTATGAAAATCTGTGTTGTGATTATTTTAGAGACTGATATACAGTTCAATGTATAAGCATTTTTAAATTCAAGTTAATTCAAAGGAATAATTAATCTAATATATTAACATCCATATTAATGCAGTTAAGTTAAGAAAAATGGTATTTGGACTGAATTAAGGAAAGAGAAGAAGGAAAATAAAGAAGTGAATAGAATCCCTGAGTACATATAATATAAGCATTGAATTAATGCAGATAAGTTGTACTGGTATTAATTTTATATGATGTATTCAAGAAAGTGTGAAGTAATGGTGAAAAATAAAACTATGTTACAGAGGACGTACACACTACTACTACTACTAGTACTACACAGACGAACCCATTCAAAGAATGTGATGAATGATGGTGATGCATGCATTGTTGAAACTCAAGGTCCCAAAAATTCTTACATGCATGCGTTTAATTAAGTGGACCCTGGTGATGCAATGAACTGAATAGAAATAAGAAAGAAACAGTTCCTTTAATTGCATAATATTGATAAACTAAATTGGTTGCATGCAGACAATTAAGATCCCAAAGGAACATTGATAGCGATGCATGCAGCACAGTGAGGGACTCCTCCTCCTCCATGTGTTTTTCTCTCTCTCTTACCTGTACCATATCTCTACATTTTATTATTTAATTTCATTATAGTACTACTATTCTTTAAATTATTATATAATGTCATTATTTATTAATGACATCTACACTTTTATTATGAATTGTTTAGATAATGTGCTCGTGAAAAGGTCTTCATTCATAGAGTAAATTTTACATTTTCATCACATTACTTTTCTTTTTTTCAATTACTATCTAATAAAAATACTTCAATAGAGTCTTAAAGAGAAAATTTTAGAAATGAGTTATCTATCAATGTCAAATAACAATGTGGGTGTAAATATATTTATAAAGTGTAACATAAATATTAAAAATATATTTTTTTTACTTGTCGAATGTTATTTAATTATCTGGTTTTACATTTTTAAATATTTATCTATTAAAATTAAAAAGTTGAAAAAACTAAGGGGAAATGGAACTAACCAAAGTGATTAATTCTTTCACGAAACGACCAATTAGAGTAATAGTAATAAAAAGTTGTGAAAAAAATTGAAAAAAAAAGTGATATTCCATCTAAAATAAATTCACTTTAGAAATGGAGAGGGTAATTAGTTTGTGATATAGTTTGTAATTGTAAGTATTATTATTTTTTAAAATTAAGAGAATTTTTTTAAATAATAATTTTTATTTTTACGTCACAATATATATATATATATATATATATATATATATATAAACTAACTAAAAGTTAGGTAAATAATAAGAATATAAAAGATAATGGTTGTATTTTTTAAAAGTATTATCTCTATTTTTATTTAGAAGAAAAAAAATAATTTCATACATACTAAAAATATAGTTATATTAAAATAATTATTTTTAATATTATATTTCTAAATATTATTTTTTAAAGTTAAAATATAATATAACTAAAAATTAGTTAATGTTCAATCTTTTTAATCATATTATTAAATGAAATATAAATAATTAAAACTTAAGTTTAATTAAATTTTTAGTTTCTAAAATTTGCATAATATTTTTTTATCTCAAATTATAAAATATTTTTTTGCCAAGATTTAAATATATATATATATATATATATATATATAATTTTAGTTCTAAATACTAATGTTATTGAATTAAGCGGTGGAAAGTAAAAAAATATATATATTATAATAAAAAAAATAAAATTTTTTGGATTTAGAAAAAGAAAGTGAAAAAAATTTGTAAATGTATTTAATTGATTTAATAAAAAAATAAAAATAATTTTTATAAATTTTAAAATAGCCTTTGATTATTTTTTGTTAATTTAAACATGAAAAAAAGTGACGGATACAGTTGTGCGATTTGTATCAACCAAAATTAAGTAATATTGGATTTAGATTTTTATTATTTTGTTTTTAAAACTTTTATTTGAGAATTAAAAATTTAAGAAGAAGAAAAAACTATTAACTATAATTAATATAGATTAGATATAATTACATAATATTTTCAGATAAAAATATTTTATTATATCTTTGGTTAAATAAAATCAAGGACATTCCAATTTTAATTAATAAAAATTAGATTAATTTCATAAAACATGTTATTTAATTAAATTTATAATACAAAAATTCAATTTTAATGATAATATATATATATATATATTTATAATTTAATTCATCTTAATTATTATATTAAATAAATAATAACAATAAGATGAAAAATAATTCTCTAACTCTTATTTTTTTTAAAAATAGTTTAATAAATAAGTGAATTACATTGCTTATTGCTTAAATTATTCACCCATTAGCCCAAAAATTTAATTAAGTGCATGTTTGCAGGTAATTGCTATATCGGGTATATACACGTTTACAAAAACCAATATTTTTCTTAATAACAGGTAAGTTCAGATCTGAAAGCTATGAAATTAATTTTTTGAAATAGAAAAATTATTAAAGGGAGTTTCTAGAGGCTAGAAATGACTGAGGAACAATTATGAAGATTTATATAAGGAAATTTAAAAATAATAAAAAAAGATAAGCATGAAAAGAAAGGGATAAGAAAGTAAAAGAAAATAGGAAGCAAAAATGGATGGAGAATAAGTTTGGTGTAATATGCAGCATATGAACAAATATGACAAGACATATACTAAAACGATGAGTTTTCAGTTCCCTATTTCATTAAACAGCTTCATTCTTAGGTCTTATCATAGACACAACTCTGGTTCATGCACCATACTATAAAATCTTGCTTCCTCAAATATAATAAAACGACACCATTAAATTGGATTTGTCTTCAAAACGTGTACGACATCAATTACAACCCTTCTTCATATCTATTATACTTTTCATTTTCTCACGCCTTCTATAAATCCCTTTAAAGACCCTTTTGGTTGCAGATCGAACCCCTTTGCATCTGATCTCTTCATAATCCTCAACCTCTTGCATGACTCAGTAAACATCCTGCAATTCCCACTTTCTATATCAACACATCTGGTATAAATTTCAAAGGGCAAAAGGAAAAACATAAAAAAAATATATCTTAGTTTCTTACTTATTTGCCTTTTAGTTTCTTCACATGGAATTTGGAACATTTGATCATTATGGGGAAATGTGGCCAACTAATACCATACTTTTGCCCCTCTTGTATTTGGTGTATCCACCACTAAAGGTTTGCCTTTTTTAGGTCAGGCCAATTGATTATTATGTATCCCCCACCCTTCCCATGTTGATGTGCCCAACATTATAATGGGGGATTCACGCATGTCGGCAATATATGATCCAAGATCATTTTTTGTAATTTGGTTTTTCGTTTCAGATAAAGATATTTAGCATACAAATTAAGTAGAACTAATTAATTAGGTCAATCGACAACTTAATCAGCACATGTCTAATCAAGTGTTGTGTTGGGGGACTACAAAATTATTCTGCCAAACTTCTTCTGCGTTCGAATCACGGACCAATTTCGCTAGTATTTAAATTTGAGGGACTACTTGTTTATTTGAGTCATTATTAGATTAGAAATTAAAGCATCCATGCATCTTCAGACAAAAATTGTAATTAGCACGTAATAATCATCATTAATTATGGTACATAATACTGATAGAGAGATAAAAGTAGCGAAATTAACGAAATTGCGGAGCACCCAGTTTTCATACACGGAATCGAAGATGGTGGTTTACGCAATGCAAATGCACCATTAAGTCTTTGGTGTGGCTTTGCTGAGCAAACACGGTAATTGAAGATGATGGATGACTCAGTGGAAGACACACACACGCACAAGTACTTCTGGTTTACTTCACTCCTATCCTATTTCACACGCTTATCACTTTTGTCCCTTGAAACATGAATTCATGCTCCCCCCAAACCAAAACAAACGCAGAAAAAGAGTATACAATACAAATTTATTTTAATTTCTGAGGGTTATTGGGCTAAATTTGAGTCATAATCACGTTCAACATATTTAATGAAGAACTACTTATGTTTATGAAGTTATTGGTCTGTTAAACCAGTTTTGTATGAGGAATAAAAAGATGTAACATAGAGAGATTAAATTATAAGGAAGGGGGGCCAAAAGGACTTACTCCCAAGGGACATCTCCAACCAGCATCCAGTCACCATCTTTGTCCTCGTATATGGGAACGTGTTCAGCATTCTCCGCATCCTTCAACGCTTCCCCTGTCAAACAAATTTTTAAACAAAATCTTGTCGTTAACATAACATTAATGTTCATTCCTAATTTCCCACTGACTCAACTTCTTTTTACTAATTGTCATATTCTTCAAAGTTATCTATCCTCAAGACTCTAGATGGCAGAGAAAGAATTAAGCATAATAGATCGATTCATTAATTTAGGAGAATGTCTAACTATTGTACATGGCTTCACCTCCAATTTGTCCCTCTATGTCTCCCCTCTAAAATATTTTAATTCTGCCTATTCTTTGAACGATTTTTAAAATCCATTAAGTAAAGCCTTTTGAAAGCAGTTTTCGGAAAGAACATCGAAGGATAAAACTTACATTAGTTTCCCTATATTCACGTGGCGTCAAATACTAATCATCAACATGGATGGGCATCTCTATTTGGAGGTTTTCTAAGACCTATGAAGCACTGAGAGATTCTTACGCTTTCATAAAACACAAACACTTCTCAGTATTACTGATAACGGGATCTTGAGTTCCAAATCCTTCTCCTCCTTTTCTGACAGTTTCTTTCTATGTTGATAACCCTATCTTACCATTAACTTCTCATAGCTAGCCATAAATTATATAAACATAAAATTTTAATTTGCATGTTTCTTTCTTAAACCTTAACCATACGCAACCTTAGTTTACGAAGCAGTAATATGGAAGATTTTGTATATGAAAAAGAGATGCAACTTACCGATTCCATAGCAACCGAAGAACTTGTCCAAGGCGAAGGCCAACTCGGAGTACCCCTTGTGCATAGCTAAATCAATTTTACGCAAGAAAGGAGCACCGTCCATGCTAACTTTGACGTACATTTTGGTTTCATTGACGCTGTTCTTCTTGCGGTAGGAGCAAACCGGAGGCCACCCCACCACTTGATTCTTGGTTTCTTTTTTGCGATCTTCTTCTTCAGAGGAGCTGTTTTCGCCTTCAATCTCGGAGAAGATCCTCTTCTTCTTCTCCTTGTCGTTCTTCTCCCCACCGGGAAGCCCGAGCCTGAGCTCAGTGATTTCAAGCCCAAGACCTTCTTTCTCCATTTTTAGAAGGAGGGTACTGAAAAACAAAGTAATAAACCAAAGTAGCGTTGGTGTTGGAGAAAAGAAAAGAAAAGAAAAGTTTTTGCTAATTTTGATTGAGGTATGTTGAATTGGTTTGGTGTGTGAAGAAAAGAGGTTGTTAAGTGTGTGTATATATATAAAAAGGTGAAGGGAATGTGGGTATGAGAGTGGTGGGAGCAATGACAGGTGAAGTAGGAGGTGGTCGGTCACATGAGAAACAAATGTGGGGACGAAATGTTTCCCCCCAAAAACCATTACAGGGCGGCACCATAAGTTGGACATGCTATGGGGACATATCCTACCACTCCTTCTCCCCTTCTCATTTCCTCACATTTCATCCTCTCCCTATGATCTCCTCACTGGGAACAACCCATGTGATTTGTTTTTTTTCTTTTCAATATTTCACAAGTACCATCTTCAATTTTAGAAACAATATACACAATCTCTTGTAAGATATATTCACTTTATAATTCAACTATTAAATGGGTATGTTAACTTATAAAAGAGATATAAAAATATCATTTTTCTTTTAGAAAAAATACTGATATATATAAACATTATTCTGAGATAGATTTAGTTGATGATTCAATTATAGTCTTGAGATTTTTTATTACATTGGGTGGAAAGTAAATATGGAATTTAATGAGGCATATATAGATTGAGGACATGTATAATTACATGTTTAACCTAATTATTGTGTATATACGTAGGAAAATGAGATGATGATGATGAGCAATGCGAAGGCATACTAATGCGTGTGATTTGTGAGAAACATGATGGTGATGATGTAGGGAGCATAATAATGAAAGAGTAGGACCCTAGGCAATTCTCTCTGGATTGAGAAGGATCACAGCTAATCATGAGTCAAACTTAACTATTCCTAGGTCTAGTGAACACTTTGAGACGTACTCACAAAAGTTATTAGAAATCACAATTATGTGAACCATTTTAAGGTTAAAGATTCTCACCTTTCAGAGACACCATATACAACCTTTTCATTTTTCTCAAAAACATTACCCACAAATGATGTCTGTCTATCTATTTATAGCAACACTTAACCATTTACTCCATCAAATATAACCCAGGTTTCCCACTCCCTTAATTAAGTTTCTAGGCATCCAATCTTAATACCATTCTACCTCTTAATAGACCAATCACTTTTTTTGTAGTGTTGAATGAACTTATCTATAACATGGCCTCAAGACTAACACACAATACATTAGGTTTTTCAATTATTATATTTTGATACCACCATTTTTGAATGATATTTTTCCTTTATTATAAACAAGAAGCGATCCCCGTTAATGGCGGTGGCTTGATTTGGATATGATGAAAATTCGATATGAAGAGTATATAATCTTCATTTAGACCATTGTGCAGGGTAGACCATATATTCCAGAGATCCAATTTCCATAATGTAACATAAAACACAAACATACTTGCTAATTAATGATAACCTTATTTTAAATTGTCACATCCAGATATATGGGACGACAAAAATTATTTTTTTTAAAACTATTTTTTATTTAAACAAAATATTAAAAAAAAAATGAAATGAGAATGGTCTTTAAAATTAAAATTTGAGTTCGCCAATCAATTAAGTATAGGAAAGGTACCAAGCAAATTATTTATAAATTTAAAAATTTTAATCTCACTCTAAAAAGTAAAAAAAAAAATTGATTAAATATAAGATTTATTATTACCCATCAATCTCCTTTCTTTGGCTTGTCTATCGTCTTTATGTAAGGAACTATGTAAAGTGTTTGAACCCTTATTTTCTTCATGTGGTCCTTTAAAAAAGTTCCTCTTAGCTTCCTTCATCATTTTACTTAAATAATTGAAGTTTGCTTGCTTTCTTTGCAGATGCTTCTGGTAATAGAGATTAAAAGTGGTGTAGCAACTACTAGACTAAGTAGTACGAAAAAGTTTTGGAAAAATATCTTCTTCTTTTTTTATTAAATTTGTTTTTCCTTTTATATTTAATTTATTAATATATTCAGCTTTTTTCCCATTTTAAATTTATTTAACCAGAGAAAACTGGATATTCACATCAATAAATCCAGATAGTCCATGAAACAGAATTATATATTGATCACCTGCAATGCTTTTCGCAATCTTAATTTTCTTTTGCGCCAAATTAAACACTATGTTATGAAGATAGATTAATTGAATGCTAACTAGAATATAATTTAACAGCAATACTAAAAAAAAAAATATATCCATATGCTAACCAATTAGGAAAATGCTATACTTTGGGACATCATATAGGAGGTAGGTCATATTTTCCAGAAATTAATTCAAGTAACTCACATGTGCTTCAAGATGCAATTATCATTGCCATAATAGTTTCAATTTGCAAACAAGACCAAGGATTAATTATATGGAAAATTATTTTTGTCCATTTAACTGGTATAAATTATAATTTTATATCATTATAATTATTGATGTTCAATTTTGTTAAAATTAAATAATAATAATAATAATAATAACTAAATAATTAAATTATTCCCATTTTAATATATATTTTAAAAAATGTATATTATATCGACTTTGACCTAAAAAAATAACACATAAATAATGTTTGGTAACATGCATGATTTAAATTATATTGACGAGAAATCCGTTATATTTTGAGAGGAAACTAGACACAATACATAATTTAACTTTGTTTCAAAATTTTCAGTCAATTAACGTAAGGATGATTGATGTTGAACGGATCCACGTTCTTCAAACCCTAAATAAAGAGCATATACAGTTTATAATACGTTAGGGTATGTGTGAATCTTAACTAACAGCAATTAAATATTATAACTAATGCTTATCTGAATTATTAAATATATGTCAGAATCAAAGAAAATTAAACAAGCCAATTTGATGGAAGATACATTGTCTCAAGGATGGAGAGTATTATGACTGATAAAAGAAAAAAGAAAAAAAAAAGTCTGGTGGTTAGGGTTACGAAGTTACGAAAAATCTAAAACTGTTCAAAGGTATTTTTCGACCTCAGTGCATGCATGTTTCCCTGTTTAAATCTTCAATTATTTCGTTTGAGGATGGTAATCCCAAGGCTAGATCTGTTTTACAACAAAATGGTTATGGCAAATACTAGTCAACATTATCTTAATCAAAATATTGTTCATTTCGATCTTATGAGTTTAATATCTGTCTCATGCAATTAGCGCGTGATTTTGAAACAATTGATTATAGCAGCTAATGTAATATTGATGGAGATTATAGGGTTTTCCACTTTCGGCAAGTTTTGATGGCGTTTTGAGTATGCATGTCTTTCATTTTAGGAATTTCTGGACCACACGTTATGTTCCAAGTTTCAAACCCTTCTCAGTAAAAGTAACTGAGTCAAATAGCAGTACTTTGTTTCATGTTAAGGAGAACCTTAAGTCATTAATCCATCACAACAGATTCATATGGGTTAACAATTTGAACTACGTTACTTGAACCTCAAAGATAATGGTATCAGTGATTATTGAGTTTAAATTCTCTTATATATCGTTGAAGAAAATTTTATGATAATGTTGAAGATGTTGAAACAAATACTACTTGGACTTTGTCAAATAAGACCAACCATAATTTAAAAAGGTATTGATTATATTTGATAAAAATAGGTTATTTCTCTCTCCTGATTCTATACAAAAGATCTGAACTGAACAAACCTTATTATTTTTCACTTATTTTTTTGTATACACGCATCTTATAATTAATTTGGTCGAGAATACAACACTAGACCAAGAAATGATACTTCCTTTTCTAATAAATGACATTAGTTGAAACCCATTTCCAAACATCCATTTTTTAATTTGATTTGCAGAATTTAAATCAAATCAATATGTTTATAGAGAGAATGAACAACGAGTATATATGAAGATCTATCTTGAAGAATCTACAATGGGGTCACTTTTGGACAAGATATATTGTTATGCTGCCACTAGTTCTGGTTATTCAAGATTATGCAGCTCTGTCTCCAACAGTGCTAGCTAGGTATAATACATATACATATATATATATATAGAACCAACTACTTACAACTAACCTATAGTATATATTATGATATTTGAAAGGTTAATTGTTATTATTTAAAGGAAATGTCACTCCACAACCGAGCATATGTTTCCCAGGAATTGGACAAGAGCATGGGATTCACAGCATTGCCCCACACAGAGCCACACGTGATGGACTTGTTCCTCTGCCACCTTATCCCATTGCCCTATAAATTCATCTACCTCAAATTACCATAATATAACACTTACAAAAACAATATATTAAGTCTTTCATATTTTATTTTTGTATCTAACATCAAATTTTAATGACCAACTCATTGTATTATTCTATTATCTAAAGATATTCCAAACAGCAAAATCACTGGGGCTTTGGAACTCTCAAAAGATACTCTAGATTTTTAAACTTGTGTTTAAAAGGGAACAGTGGCAGCCCCAAAAGAAAAAAAAAATGTTATTTCATTAGTTTGACGTACACAGAAATTGTATAATATGTTTTAGTATTTAATTTCAAAAGTTGGTGTAATTTAGTTTTGAATTATTAACTTTTCATTTTGAAGAGTTTAATAATCCCTTGTATTTGTTTAACAGTGAGGGTTTAGTATTATTACTAGAGTCAACATTAAACTAAAAGTTAAAGGAAGAGTTAGGAAAGTGGAAGTGGTGTGACACGTGGTGACCCTACGCGTAGAATTAGGTGGGAACATAGTCCACTAAGGGCACAAAATAATATTGGAAGAAGGAAACAATGGCAGAGATTGATGTCTTGTCACAGATCTGGAATCGCTGTTTTGCAACCAAATCTGTGGTTCATTTGGCAGTTAAAGTAAACGAATTCTTGGTCCTTTTCTAAATTCCAATTGTAGAGAGACATATGCATGAGCCCTTCTGATTCTAAACTCCAACCTAACGACAAAAAACCATGCATTTGCCAAATTTTATTCTTACCATTTAAATTTGTTTCTACGTTAACTTTACACATTTTATTATTGGTCTTCTGATAAAACATAGTTTCAGTCAAATGATGATCAGAAAGTTTTCAAAAAATTTGAAAAAGAAATTATTCATATACGTCATGTGAGTTTAAAATCTTGTAACATCTCATGCATCTAGAAGAGAGGATTCAACATAATCAGAGCTGAAAATTATGAAAATATGAGAAACATGGAGAATTAATGCAGTGCTTAGGAAGTTGTATAATGGCACACCATAGCTGACCATTCTTTATTTGGTTGCTTTTTTCTCCATTTCTCTTCTTGCTTTATTCATATTCTCCTAATTTTCACGACAAATAAACATGTTTCTTGCTTTAACTAAGACACTTTAAAGACTTTTTGTTTTGTGTTCTGCTTTATTTTACATATAATAGGGTTTTGTTTTATATCTTTCACTATATTTCTAATTGCCATTGTTCTTCAATACAAAATGAAGTTTTATTCCCATCTCCACAACAAAAGTCGACACTAACTATTCACTTGAAATTTTAATTTTAAATAAAATAACAACAAAAAATTAAAACACTTTAAAGAATTATAGCAGAAAGTTTTGTCCTTCACAGTACATGTTTGAATGGAATAAATTAACATTGAAATTATTAGAGGACTTTATTTCAGACCTACCAAGTCCATTTCCAGTTGTTCCTTAATTATTCTACATCATCACCAAAACCTAACAACATAACAAATTAATTAACATCATTAATATCAACGAAAACAATTATAATGACTTTGCAAAGTATGCTGATTGTTCATACTTTTTTTTTCCCCTTTTTGTTCATTAATGGTTTGGCAAAGTATAAAAAATAAGATAAAGACTGTAAAGTAACATTTTTCTTTTAGAAATAAAACTAAGTACTTATTAAAACTGACTATGATTCTAAACATTGGAATTCTATAATTACTTAATTAATTATTACAATGTTATCCCTTTTTTTTCATATCAAACCAAAACTGGAGGATGTATTAAACCTTTTTAAGAATAATAACGATTTAAAACACAAATCATCAACAATGCATACATATAATATTATAAATACTCAAATCACAATTGCTATCACAAATTCATAAAATAAAAAATAATTTATGCTTTTAACTATTTTTTTATATGAAAAGTATTACACAATTCAAACGTAATCAATAACAAAAATAAATAAATAAATCTTTCATATATAGTGGTGTTAAAAATAAAATGTCACTGAATAAAACGAAAGTCACTTTTTTTAAAACATAATGTCAAACATAATTAATGTCATTATTTTATTAAAATTTTCAATAAAATATTTTGAAACATAATATTGGATCATAATCAAAACATATCACATATGATATAAATCAAACATTTTTAATCATAATCTAAGTAGAATGAAGGCTCTAGTACTACTTATTAGGTATTTTAATTTAATTTTATAAAATACTGAAAGAGTACTAAAATATATTAAGTGAGATCATAGAGAAAAGGGAAAGAATAATATTTAGATCCATAAAATTGATAATACTAAAACGTCTCAACACAGTAAAATGTCTAATAATCACGAACAATTAATTTTATCACATTACTCAACCAGATTATCTTATTCTTAATGATATATATAGATGGGAAGAAAAAAAAGGTCTCTTGATTAGATATATTGAAGACCATAACAGTAATTTAAGTTATAATTTATTAAAATTCAAATTATCCTCTAATGGATATAATTTTACTTATATTAAATACATATATAATTTTTCCTACAAAGAGAATAATTATTATTATATATCTTTATGCTTATACAATAATATCATAGCATAGATATATCGTGCGACAAAGAAAATAACAAGTAAATGAATAAAATTAAAGTAAAATAAATGTGGGAAAATATCTGAATTAGTAATTAGAAGGTGACTTAAATTTGAAAAAGATTGAGTTACACGCTTCAAACAAGAACCATTTTCCTTGCTCCAAGAAGTGATGATTGGAATCGACAAACAAGTGGGCCCAGGTATGGGCTTGGGCCTGTGGCCACTTGTCATACGAAAGGTAGCACAAGACCCAAATTTATCGGAGGCCACCATTGGATACTGTAGCTATTTGTGGTACAAACTCTGCGATGTGTATTCCAACCCTCCATTTCCTTCAGATTTTTATCCATCAACACCCACGTCCTCTACATTTATGTTTTCTTTCTCCAACTTTCAATGATTTGAGGTCGAAAAAAACACACAAAACATTATATTACATGTAAAATGGAATCCATCAACATCAATCAAAATCTTATAGCCCTTTGGTTTCAATTCAGAGCCTGTGTTTTATTTTTGCTGGTTTCTTGATTTAAAGTCCAAATATCATCATCCACTTTTTTTCTTTCTACAGAATACATTAGCCCGTTTTAAACTCACGGCCCATACATTGCATTCTCTTTTCTGTGGCTATGAACAGTTATGTTATGTTTGAAATTAATAAAGTAATAAGGTTATGTGAAACTTCTAATTGAGTTTACTTTCTGTAAAAGTAAAAACAAACAAGGATCATAAAATCATTCATCATTTGTTCTAATAACATTCCTATTTATGATGAAATTTTTATGAAAGATAGATATTAATAAATGTATAATCATTATATCAGAAGAAAGATACTAAAGACAAAGATGAAGTAATCTGAAATGATGTTCCGGATTAAGCATAGGACTCCTTAAGACGAGCCAAGAGTAGTGAAAGCTTTGTAGTTATCCTCAAATTAGAACCTAACCTCACAACTGTCACCAAGCACCGAATGAAGAGGAAGATAGGGTTTTAGTATCTTCACTCTGGTCTTCACTCTAGTGATGGAAGATGAAATCATGGTTGCGTGTTCACAGAGCGGCGAAAGGAGGCGAGCAAAGGGTATATGGTTTCGAATTCGTGATAATGGATGTGGTTATTGACAGCAACAGAATGAAAAACACCATCTTTATCGGTGGTAAAGATCTATGGCATTGAATCTGGAATATAAATTTTTTCATTTCGAATTGCGTTATTTGTAATAACAAGGAAGGTGCAACCTTTGCTTCTAATAAAACTCGCAAGGGTAATGATGTCATTTTCTATGTATATATGGGGGTACAGGTAGAAAACATGGGGTGCAGGAAGCAAGTGTAGTATTATCATCGTAGATATTGTATGCCGTTGGATTAACCTCCTTTTGCATCATCAGCGGAGAAGAAAGTGTTTCTTGGAATCGAACGGGAGAGAAAGCGCATGGGACAACACTACATCATGGTTGTGACATCAACGTTTGCGCTTCCTTTCTTTTCTCACAGAGACGTGTTAAGGCATTGCTGACGTTATATTAATATTTCAATTATCGATATTGTATTGTTTTTCACTTCATTAAACGTTTGTTCTGTTTTTGTTTGTTTAGTAAAAATCGAAAATCTGAAGCAAAAGAAACGGCACACACAGTGAGCTTGGAATCGTTTGTTTGCGTGAGCTGAATCAGGTGAACACTTTCTTCTCCACACTCACATTCCTGTTTGTCTCTTATTTTTTCCGCAACTTTAGCTTCTTTTCTGCTTTCGTTTCGATTTATTTTGGTTTCCGATGTCAAATTTTTTCCTGTTTCTATTGTAAGGATCACACTGTTTGTTGCCATAATGAGACTCACCAATCAATTAATTTCTCAATGAAACGGATGCGGTGGGAGTGGGTTTTGTGTTTTACTCGGAATTAGGATTTACTAGGTTTCTGTTTCTGGGAACACTCCTTTCTTCTGAATTCACTGTTACCTAACTTAGTAACTATTTATGACCTTGGATTTTGCTCCTAATGTCATGTTTGTCCCCCTTTAAACCCTTATTTTATGCTCAATTCAAATCCTTGCTGCACTTTTTTTGGAATTGGCATTACATCCTGTTGTTATTGGAACTAGATCTTTCTGTAAATAACATTCAAGATAATCTACTGTTATAAAATGCACTATAGTGTTCTCACTTGCAACATATAGATTACCTTGGATGAAACAGTTTATAGGATTAGTGAGTGGTAAGATTTTAACAAATAAAGTTATCTATGTGTGGTTACTTGATCAGGAAAAAAGGTTAATTCCCCTTTCAAGGCCCGGCGAGATCTCGCTACATAAGGTTTGGAGTATTACTGTGGATTTGTACGTCATCAGGAATCAAACCAGGAGAAAGTGCATGCTGGAAACTTTGTTGCAACCAATCTATGCCTTATCGCGTTTTACTTTGGTGATTTAAATGGATGTTTCTTCTCTGGGTTCAAATAGCAATACCCAAACCGACCAACACCCTTTGCTGATGGAGCAGCCGGAAACTCGTAGTGGTCGTCAGCACATAATTGACGTTAATGTGAATGGTGAAGCTTTAGCCATGTCTTCTCATAACGATCAACACTCTGAAATGCATTTACCGCAGAATGTAGGTCAAGCCGCCGGGGACACACAAGACTCCGGTCATCAAGCATCTTCATCTTCTGAATCCAGATTAAACTCTAGAAATTCAGCTTCATTGAGAAGAGGTGAAGGTTATGGTCATCGTGGACGGAGTCCATTGAATTCTGGACTGTGGATTTCTGTTGAGCTTTTTGTCACTGTGAGTCAGATCATAGCATCTATCGTTGTTCTGTCATTGTCCAGGAATGAAAATCCACAAGCCCCATTATTTGCATGGGTTGTAGGTTATGCATCTGGTTGTGTTGCCACACTTCCCATTCTATATTGGCGTTTTCGAAACCGTAATCAAAGCAATGAACAAGATTCCTCTCAACCATCTCAAGGATCTTCTGGAAGCAATCCTCCAGAACGTACCTATACTGCCATCTATGTTTCTCATGTGTCAGACGAAGAGAATGGTCATGCTACACAGTCAGCCACAAGAAACGCTATAATTCCTGGAGCCTTTTCTTCTAGGTATGTTTTTTATACCATTCTCTTTCTATCTTATCTTTTTTTTTGGGGGGGGTTGGGGGTGGGGTGGTGGGAGGGGGAATTAGTTCTTATTTAGTATTTGCCTTTTTTACAATGACTATCACTGCTTTGTTTCCCTATTGATAGTATAATGTCCCTGATATTTATGTTCTATGCTGCCTAGAAAGGAAGAAGAATGATGGAAACTAACTTTCAATCTTAATATGATATATGAGACATCTACATTATGGATGACTTTTTTCTTTGCATTTTATAAAACTCTTATCTGCAAGCACTTTAACAAAATAAAAATGAGTGTTTGGTTTTAAACCCTTAAATTCATCTTTCTTCGATTTCTCTTTGGATTATATGGTCTTTGAATTTTTCACAAATAATAGCTTCTGGTTTTTGAATACTCTAGCAGTTTATTGTTTTAGCCAAATAACCTTATTCCTGTGACGTACTTTTGCCCAATATTCACCATGGGTGGAAATGGATTTTGGTTTTCAATTAATTGAAAGTGTCCAATATTTAACTCCAAAGAAAGGCATATGACTTTATGCCACTTGTTTTTCTTTTGGGGTGGGGGGTTGGAAGGACGAGTGCATGTTAGGTTTTCCAGTCCCCACATTGGAGACACTGGCAAGGCTTAATAACTGACCATGGGCTAACATGTCTTGAATTATATTATCCTCCTTTCAATTAAAAATGAACCAATGGTGAAAATGTTGCTAGATGTGAAGGAAGATTTTTAGCAGTGATATCTCTTTTTCTTGATGATAATGATAGTACAACTGTAGTGGCTAAATAGTAACATATTGTTTCCTCTTAGGTTATTGATGTCAAATTCTAAAGTAATACCTTGCCTAATATTATCCACATTTAATAAATTCTCTAGGCAGACAATTTCCTTGTTAAGTTACAGACTAAATGAAATATATTGAGATTCAACTGGAGCTTGGTTACTGGGGAAGTTAGGAAACCTTAAAATATGTTGAAGTTGTAACACTATTTCCTCTTCATGCTATTTAATGATAAATTCAACTGAATACCAAACCTTGGTTCACAGTCTGATTCTATCATGTTTAATGGATCACTAGTGCACTAAGAAGAGAATTTTGTTTGCTAAATTGCAGGCTTAATGGATTCGTAGACCATTTCAAGATGGCTTTGGATTGCTTCTTTGCAGTTTGGTTTGTAGTAGGAAATGTTTGGATCTTTGGAGGTCACACTTCTCCTTCTGATGCTCCACAATTGTATAGGTACCTTTAGCACACTGTTTTTGCACAACCAGTATTTTACTTTATTGAATCTTCAAATAATCTGGGACATTTCATGCAGGTTATGTATTGTGTTTCTTACCTTTAGCTGTATCGGATATGCAATGCCATTTATACTTTGTGCAACTATTTGTTGCTGCCTACCTTGTATAATTTCTGTTTTGGGCATTCGAGAGGATTTTTCTCAAAATAGAGGAGCAACAGTAGAATCAATTAATGCTCTACCAATCTTTAAGTTCAAATTGAAGAACAATGAAAATGGTGGTGATCAGGATGTCAATCCAGCTATAGATGATGGTGGAATTTTGGCTGCTGGAACAGAAAAAGAGCGAGTGATTTCAGGAGAAGACGCTGTAAGTTTAATGGGGCTCACTATATATTGTTTTGAAGTTATGAATTGATGATATTTACCTCGAATCTATGCTTCATTCAGCCGAAAGAATAATGAATAGCAAGATTTTATATATAACTAGAACCTAAATGCAAGTGATTCTTAAGGATGAAGCATAGAATTTGTTGCCAATCGTTACGATTTGTGATCCTTCACATGTGGAGATTAATTGAACTGAATAAATTTCTGAATTTCTGCAGGTTTGTTGCATTTGCTTAGCAAAATACGCTGATGATGACGAGCTTAGAGAGTTACCTTGCTCTCACGTTTTTCATGTAGTGTGTGTTGACAAATGGTTAAAGATAAATGCATCATGCCCTCTTTGTAAAACTGAAGTTGGAATGAGTAATGGAGGGTCACCTTCAGCTTGGGACTCCAGTACTCATTAGGTCAAAATGGATACCAACACAACCAAAGTTTATCTCAGTTGAATATCCCAAATCAAGTTGCAGCTTTTTAAATGTACATCATCAAACCTTTGGAATCTACTCTGAAGGTGAGATCGAAAGATAGATGGAAATCAAGTAAATACCTTAAGCATGTGTGATGTTGCGTGCTAGTGAAAGGTTAAGTATGTGTTTTTACCCGCCCTAGTTACCCCTTTTTTCTTCTCTCTCCCCCCATCTGTGCACCGGTTTTACATATTCACCAAGTATCATTTGTAGAAAAATAGGATGTTTCGAATCTTTCTTCGTTTATCCGTTGTCCATCTGTATATATCAAAAAATTTATTGAAAATGTTGATTTTTTTATTTGAAACTGTAAAATGAGCTGAATGTTTTTCTTAAATGGTGTTTTGATATCGTGATGATGATGTCAATCTCTACCAGCTGCTTTCCCTCGCTTCACTTTATTTATTTATTTATTAACTGTTTGAATTTTAAGCATTTACCAATATTACTTTTCTTACGATGTCCAAATATTGACTGGTAGAATTAACTGTGTATTTTATGCAAAAACATATATCACTTCTTTACTTTAAACACTATTCCGACATAAACTTGGTAATAATACACTACTAACATGTATATATACGTGCTCTTGTGATCTTATTAACTGCAATAAACATATTTAACAGAAACTTATATACACCATCATGCAATTAAAACAAAATGCCACAATAATGGAGGAACAAAGTTGATTCGCTACTATAGTAAGTATTTTGGTAAATGGTAAACATGTTAAGGTTTAAAATTCAAGACAAAATTAAGACTTAATATAATTTGTCAATATTCTTAGAATTGTAATCAATGTATAATTTAATCAATCTACCAAATTATATTTTTTTTGTGCCACTTGTCTCTGAACTTAATTAGATCATAACTTTTACAAGTTTTCTCAACCTTCTGTCGATATTCAACATCAGGATTATCACATGGAATCTAAAGCAAAATTTTGAAATAGTTAAATGACTAATACATGATAAATAAGCCAACATACAGGACAAGTACAACATGCTCTCTGTGTATATGCTGTCCGAATGCAGGACCAGAAACTTAAAAATTCTGCGGCTCCCCCTGCGACTTAAATAGTAAACCTTGGACGAAGATGCACACCTTTGGAGCCTTCTATCTTTAACACGTCTCGGGAAAAAAAGGGGTGAACAAATAAAAAATTCAACCCTAAAGCATAATTGCGGTAAAGTTATACACATTTGCAAATGGAATACACGTCAGGGAGATCTCGGGCAAAGAAAATACATCGGTGAGTTGCGTCCAGAATTTGATAACTTAGTATTACCCTTGCTGGGAACTGCAGCCTAGTTTAGGTGGAGTTTCAAATGTGGCTTTAATACCAACACTAGATAACTTGCAAACCATTTTTTAGCCCGTTTTCAATTTGCTCATATAGTGAGACCTTTAAATGCCTCTAGTTTCCCATTTGATGGGGCGGATTCCACATGGTTAGAACTCCCATTTTCATTGCTCTTGCCTATCTTATTACAGGCAGAGCTACGACTGCCCTCAAAGTACGTGGAGTATGGGAAAAACTTGGCACAACGCACTTTCCATCCTGCAAGCAAATTTGTCATTTCCAAATTTAAAGCATGCTGGGATTTCATGGCAGAATTATTATAGAAGGCATGAGAAGTTCTTGTGATGCATCACTACAATTTGAGTGTCAACAAACAATAACACAGACTCAGAGAAAGCAGATATAGAAACTAGAATTTCAGAAGAAAATTGTGAAAATTAAAAATTAAAATTTACCTTTTGCACATAGAAGATATATTTTATTTATGTCAACCGAAACATAAATTTCAGTTAAAAAATCAGACTTTTTTATTTCATTATTATTTTTTCCTTCGAAATATGGATCTCCTCAGAATAAACAGTAAATTATTAATATAAGAAATCAAATACACATTACCCTTGGAGATCACAAGCGCATACATACCTAATATCTCCCAAAAAATTCATGATATGCACTTGTCCGTATTTTAGGCCTTTTACTATAAAGTAATCAACCAACAGAAAATCACAATGATACTTACTTAGGGCAGCATCCTGATCAACAAGAACTGATACAAGAAGCTTATGAACTGCAACACAATCTTTAAGTTTCCATTCCCCTATCGGTCCATGCGCTCCATTTCTAGTATAACAAAATATTGCATGATTAAATATTGACATTACTCAAATTAGAAACCAAAACTTAGTCTAGAAAGGTAAAAACAGAGATTTAAGTCTATGAAGAACACTTCCATAAACATAAACACTTGCACATGGCAAACCGCAAACACAAATAACTATAGGATAAGCTACGTTTGTTTGTTTTTAAATCTTTTGTTTCTATTTAATTCCCCCATCATATTTCAAAATATCTTCGATAGCAGCTAGGTGAGGCAATGAATTCCAGTAAACCTTTTCAGCTTGTCAGTGAAAATGTGAATAGGTGTACATCACCTGCATGAGTGATGCATGACACGACTTGATAGTACGAAACTTGAGGTTCTGTAAGAACATTACCTTGGCACAAGGTTATTTTTTGACCCTTCAATCAACTCGACAGCCTCAGGCCTTCGGTTGGGATCCAAAACATACAACATTTCTCCAAAAGCAGCTCTATGCATCAAAGAATCTATAAACAAGAGGAAAAAGAATAAGAAACCTTCACAATCAAGTTTGAACCATATGGGTTACTACAAATCCTCATTTTAATCCCAAGTATAACCTTCATGTTTTTCAAGGAAAGAATTATTTGTCTCAAACAGAGATTTCCCATGCAGCTGACTACATAAAAATAATCAGCAGAGAAAGTTAAAATTAAATCACAAATTAATAAAAATGAATATAGCAGACCACAAACGGAGAAAAAAATGTAAATAATTGCACCAAAGAACCTAATAGTTTGGCGCTCAGCTTCCAAGACACTCCAAACAAGTTTCTCACTATCAGTCACAGGAGCATTCATGGATTCCACTTTATTGAAGAATTTAATCTGCAACTCGTGGACTTAAAAATGAATGATAGCTGAAAGAATCACTTTTCTTAATGGAGGAAGGAAGAAATCAAAATAGAGAGCAGTATATCCTTAAAAGCAATAAAAATAGGACAAAAGGGAGGGGGGAACTGCGAGCACCTTGTACCAAATTCAAAGGAATGGATTTTTGAAGACTATTCAACTTGCATGCACTAAATGCTAAATATAAACAAATTAAAAAGATGACTTGCCAAGTAACATCAGATATAGTTATGTAATGTTCTGATATTGATAAACATTAAAATCATAAACTTTATAATCCCGGTGATATGAAATTGATTTGTTGATTTTGTTCTCCAGAGAAAAAAGAAGCATACCAGACAACGATGAGAATCAGGATGTTCAGCATCCAACCTCAGTAACTGCTTCACAGCCTAAAAGTCAAAAGAATGAGAACCAAACAGTTTTAACTGGCATCATATTTCTAAAATGGCAAAGTGTAAGAACTAGCAAGTTTTATAATGTTATTAAATGAAAATTAACATACATATTCAATTAATCAAGCATAAAATCACAACATAGACGCCCCTAAACTTGAAATGTCAAGGAAGACACCGAACTGTTAACCCAAATAAACCACAAACCTCACAAAAATAATAGCTTGGAATATGATGCTGTAAACCCACCCCACCCCAAGGCCCTAAAATATAAAACAATGTTGGCTTCTCATTTTACATATTTTTACCTGGAAGGCAAGTAAAATTTTCTGTTTTCTCATATATAATTCAAACGAGAGAAAGTGTGTCTCCAATGAATCAGGTGAATTCTTCTGAAGCAGCTTCAAGTATTTTGTGGCTTCCAACAATGGATCTTCAACCTAAGCAGGAGAAAAATGCACAATGGACAGTACAATATCAGCACTAACAATTACAATAACTGAATATGCATAATTCATAAGAATAATTTCCTTAGAATATATCAATGAATTTTCACGGAAACATATCACTGCTGATTAGTTTTTGATAAACCAACTAATGAACTACATCAATTTTGTTAATCCATGCAGATAATGAAACTGTGGAAGCTGTCTTGGATTCAACATGCCATTTTAACCAAGAAACCCTTTTCATAAAACAAGATTGGAAAAAATCTTCCAGGAAAACATAAAGAACAATTTTAGCCAAAATTACAATTTGAATCTCTTGCACATGCATACACGTACACCTGTAAAACCACCGGAATACTCACACACAGAGATGCTTACACATCCTGCCAAACTACCAGAATTGAATTGAAATGTTGTTCAAGGATCCATCTTTGGAACAACTGGGATCTGTTAGAGATATAATAAAGACTTAACCAAAGATATTCTAGGAATGCTGGAACATGACGTGACATCAGAGCAGGTATGAGTTGTCAATAGCTCATTCTTGCCACCATTTTTCAAATTTAAAGATAAAAAAAATGATCTACACAAGGTAGAGTGTGAGCATGCTCATTATCTGTACTTACAATCCAAAGAGCTCTAGCATGAGGTGTCTTGTTAAAGATAAAATTGTCCATCATGACGAGCCTTCATGGCTTCACATAAGATCTTAACTTTTGGAAGAGTTGGTTATTGATTACACTCACTGACATTTTTTGTAATACTAAAAGAAAATAAATATATTGAAATATAACCTGCAACAATTTTTCACCACGTGGATCTGGATCAACAGGTTTTGCATGCCGTTTCCCAGACTTTGATACCCCACCAGCACTTGATTCTTCAGTTTTTTCTTCTGCCTCCTGAAAAAAAAAATCATGAATACTTTTCCAGTAAGAATTTCCCCACGAAAGCAGTAGCAGTGATTACTTTCTTAGCTCTTGCTTCTGCCTTTCTCTGTTTTTGCCTCATTTTCTTTTTCTGAGAAGGAAGCAACTTAGACATGTCACTATCTTCCTCAGCTGTCGACTTTGGAGGAGAATCATGCAATGTGATATAACATCTGCAATTCCGAACATTACAAGCATGAGAATAAATACAAGGTCAAAGGGAAATTCCATTTGCATATATGAATTTAGGCTGTGGAAGTCCCAAAGTGATGCAGTTTCAAATCACAAAATTATAAGAAATCATCAAACATGAAGCATAAATAAGAAACTCTTGACCTCTCAAGGACTGTAAGGCAGGGAAACAATTTGCCCAATTATAAAGAGCACTGGATAACTCTAATTAGCATAACAACCGACACAGTAAACCAATTAAGAACTGCATATAATTGACCTGATAGCTCCAGAAGCTGCTTTATGAAAGTATGCATGTGAATGCAATTGGTCTTGAAATTTAAGCATTTCCACATATGTACGCAATGTCATTTTCCTTAAGCAGTATGAGTGAAAATCAAATTGATCTTCCGTAATATCTGAATAATGCTTCTCCACAGCTAGAAATTTCTTTAGAGCCAGTCCAAGATCACCTTGGCGGAAATAGCTTTCAGCAGAGGCAAGCTCATACCTACAAAATATAGATGCTACAATGTGTTACAAAATGAAACCATACTATTGCTAGCAAGTACGGAATATTACACAACATTAGATACAGACCACATGCACTGCATATCATGTAGGTTGTTATGTTGATCACCATCTTTTGTGAACAATACAGCAGTTTTTTCTGCCAAAGCCACCTGGACATCAAGGTAATGTTCCAAAAGAAAGTCAGATCAGGCAAAGAGAAAACTACAAAATATTACAACATGTAAGTGTGAAAGAAATTCAAATATTTGAAAACATGCGCTTAACCTGATCAGCCTGAAGCATGCGCTTAACACATTCACTATTTACATAACGATCAGCAAGATCCATACACCTAGCTTCATCTGCAAATGCAGCAGCAGCAACCAAATCACCAGCATGCTTCAGTATCCGACTCTGTTATATGAAAACATGCAGTAATCATTCAACAAGTTTTTTCGCTTGCTATTGACTGATAATGCAAGTTACCAGTCACCACTAATACCAACTACATTAACTCATTTTCATCAATATTTTATCTTAAAAACATCATTTGTGATTTTGATCATTTAACATGCCTCATTTTTCTCTATAAAGAGAAGTTTCCCCAGATAATAAAGAAGTTTTATGTAAAAATTCTTTATAAAATTCTCCTCTCTAAATTTGAATATTTGATATGTTTATACATCATCATTTTCATATAGAAAATAATTTGAAACATTTTTCAATACTTGGAAATTGATTTATTAGGACAAATATAGAATATTTTACCTTATTTTGCCTCATTTATATCTTTTAATTAAAGAAATAAATAATAACTGGCATTTTAACTTTTTTCATACATAAACAATTTTGTATATGATGCTACACAACGTTGTTAATTGGTTCTTTTGACTCATCTGTTACATACACATGCATGCACACATAAATTTATAAAATAGGGAACTAAAAACAAGTAGGTGTATGAATATAAGCAAACCTTGACTGAATACAGATCAATAACAGTAGGTGTGTGATGAATAGCCTCATCAATTTTAGAAAGAGCAATTTCATATTGGCCCCGTCTATCATAATGCTGCACCGATAAAAATTCACTGAGTAGGAAATAAAATGAAAGAAATATATGGAGCAAATTGCAAAAAATGTATCAAAACATGATAGAAAAAAGCAGGCACAAACCTGAGCCAAGAAGAACAAAGTCCACATCAGAGTTGAAGGTGGCTCCTTTTCCATCCTGAATACAAGATGAAGATTGGGACAAAAGTTCCAAAGAACCAAAACTTCAATTTAAATTATTAAGACTTTCCCATGACTTGATGGTATTGTCCTTATAACTTCTTTCAGCTCTTTTTGCAATTTTTTTTAATCTAATTTGACATAACCTCCCCCAAGATGTACATTGTTTCATTTATTCCGTGTTGTAATTTTATGAGGGTCTCATTTATGTTTGTAGCCCCTGAAATTTGAGGTAAATCTCATTTTCGTGCTCTAAATTAAAAGAAATTTCATTTTAGTCCCTCAATTTTGAAAATTATGATTTCAGTCCCTAAACATCATATTTGAGGGACTAAAGCAGTTTTAAAAAATCATCATAGTCCCTTAAATAAATTTAAGGACTAACCATAATTTTTTAAATTTGAGGGACTAAAATGAACTTCTTTAGATTTTTGAGACAAAAATCAGATTTATCCTAAATTTTAGGACTAAAACATAATTTAGCTTTTTATAGCATATTACAAGATGGACCCAAAATGGTCATTAGAGGGAATACAAATAGATTTTTCAAAGAACATTTATGAAATGAACATTCTTGACAGCATGTAAAGCCACTTTCAATTTTAGTAGCTCAACATGCCTAATTTGTCTTGGCATTATTTGAGAAAAAAACAATAGACAATTTAGAGAGAAATTTTCAGAATTGCTTGAGTGAAAAATATCAATCCATTGAACTAACCATTAATACAGGTATTTGACAACATTTAACTAACTAACTAATCACTCCAACTGTTACTGACGAATTTTCTCTTCCTTCTCTATCGTATGAATATCATCACAACTCTACAACATACATGTTAACAAGCATGTCGTAAATCTTACCATCCAGGGTATTGACCAGTGGACTTAATTGAACTCTCTAACTCAAGAATGATATGTTCCAAAATGTCTGCCTGGACAAAATTGAGAGAAACAGAAGTCAGAATCAGAATTTTCTACCACTATGTTATACAATAACATAACCTATACTATTTATGCAGAAGAATGCTAGTAATAAAACTGACCTTCCCAGGTTGATTATATAACGAAGAAAGATCAGAGAAAAGAGATGGAACTCCCTATAAGCAACACAAAATGCAATCCCGATTTAATTTTGCGTAGTAGAGTAGGCAGATATATCACACCAAAATAGATGCCCATATACCTTAGTTAGGAGAGGCTTAATATAACTATCTGCCGCTTCTCGAAATTTGTCACCTTGTAAAAAATCCAGTGGTATTCTCTGAAAAAATAAAAAAATAAACAAGCAGCAGTGTGGAATGAGCTTCATTCTAAAAAAAGGGGCTCGGGCTCAACTAGTATTACTCACGCTGACAAGAGAAAAGTATTAACATTATGCCACCACAAATTCATTATTATGCATAATGGATCAGTGGAAGATGCACTCACACTGATCTGAAGAGCTTTCCCCCTTCAAGGTAGCTATATAAAATGACCATAGAAGGGAAGAGAGCAAAAACTAACACTAACTACATTCAGTAAACTAATATACCATTTCACAGCTAACCTGCATTTTCCATTCAACAAGAAATCACCAGTCCAGGGGAGAAGGGGTTTCTCCTTTTACACAACATAATAAGTATATGCAGGTTGTGATGTTAAAAGAGAGGTATTGAAGTAAATGTGATGTCTAACTACAAGAATTGGATGCCCTTACCTTAACAGCAGAAGACCACTTATATTGCTTCTCAAGTGTTTTGTACAAGGCATCTAACTGATCTATTTCATCTGGAGAAAAATTGCCATTTTCTGAATATAATCCAACACATTTTTGGAGGCCTTCATAATATCTGAGCATCAACATAAAGCACAAAAAATTGTTTAGCTTCTACTAATCAGTAAGATGGTAGACAAGATAAAAAGCAGACAGAATACCAAGAAAGGAGATTATTAAACAACCATTGTGCGTCATTAAGATCAACTGAAGTGTTTATGCCCCAAAGCATTTTGGAGGCATTTATGAAATCTAGAAAACATGAAAACATTACGGGTCTATTTATTTCCTGTCTTAGAGAAACTGTTTTCAACTTTTAAAAATAAAAAAACTTGATAAGAGTAGTTTTTGAAAACTTTTCAAAAATATCACACACACTATACAAAAAACAATAGAAATTAAAAAAAAAAAAAAAAACTAATAAAACAACAGAGTTCAAAATAACAGATTTGAATAAGCAGGAAAGTAGAATGAAATAAATAATAGCAGAAAATAAGCAGAAAAGGAAGTTAATAAAAAAATAATTAACAAATAAACAAATAGAGTCAACAACGGCATTATAAAAAACAAATAAGATAAAAAAAGGAATATAGAACTTAATTAGAAAAAACAGAATTGAATAAACAATAAAAAACAACTAATTAAAGAAATAAAATAAAATAAATTATAAAGTTCACCTACAGGAAGAATGGAGAAGAAAAATATAATTGATAGATGCTTACCAGAATAAAAGAAAGCAAAAAATTAATTTGTTTGAACAAAAAAGATTCTTTAACACAAAAAAGTTGAAAAAACAAAAACTGCCACAGAAAATAGTTCACCATAGGAGTTTGCCGGTGGATGGTTGGTGGATGGTTACTCGCTTGGAGGCAACTTCATGAGGGAGACTAGGAGATGAAGAGAACCTTAGTGTATTTATGATTACATTTTAGGGTTTTAAATCCTTTTTAAGCCAGTATTGGGCCAGACGAAATGGCTCTCAAGTCCCTATTTACTTTTTTTAAAAATTTCTGCCAAGGCGTCCACACATATTGCAGCTGCCATTTGTAATCTGCCAAGCTACCATCATATCATGGCAGTCTATTAAACTGCTGCTATGGCAGCCATTAACACTGCGACCCTCAGATATTTTCTTCTCCCACTTTTAAGTCAATCAGTTTTTGAAAATTGTTTCGTAAAATAGTTTGTATAAAGTTAAAAACAAAAACACATTCACATTCTGAAATTTCCTCCAGTTTCCAAATGTCAGTAGTAGTATCAAGACAAAATAAGGGTGGAACTAAATCATATCAATCCATTAAGAGATGAATGAAAAAAGGGATTTAATCATCTGAATATCCTTTTCTGCTGTAGCTAAAGCAAAAGGAAAACATGGTGGAAAAACCTAAAATGTACATCCAAACAGATATTGCAATTGAGGCATTCAAACATCGAACGCACGAGGCCAGAAAGATCACCTATAATTGTCAGGATTCATGGAAAGTAATGCCCGGTACAATTTCTCCCCTTCTTCTAAGCGACCAAGTTTGACTAGAAGTGAGACCTCCTGTTCTTTATATGCAAGCTTATCAACCTATAGACAAAATAAGAAACAGGTAACATATCATGCTTCTCATTCATACCAAGTTAAATTATCAAATTACCTCAATCAACAAAATAAAACACATACAATTTTTAACTCTTTCTTTTGCAACTCCTCAAGAGCTTTCTGAAAAAATCCACACTCTTCCAACAAGGAGATCTGGATGAATATATTTGATGCAGAAAATCACCATGTCAAGGAATTACTAGTAATGGCATATGAACAGTATAAAAAACTTCATATTCAAAAGCATACACAAATGGTGACAACAGAAATATTCACATACAACAAAACAAAATTTACCAAGAACAAGATATCCAAAACATGTAATTATAGATTCTGAGGAAGTTCTCTATTTGACTTATGATAAGTATAATGCATAAAAGTAAAAGTTACATCAAACAAAAAATATATTGTGACATAACGCAATATGCTTTAAACAGAAAAATGCTGCAGCAACAGCCAGAGGAGAAAGACCTTGTACAAAAGCATTTCCCCATGCTCACACCGTTCATTTTCCGGAGGATAATCATCTTCCAATGTCCCTTCATACGCTTCAAGAATTTCAATAGCCTTTGATGCACTGTTTCATATTAAAAACCTCAGTACAACAAAAAAATAAAATAAAATTATGCCATTTGAATAACCATCAATACTGAAAGCCAGCATGACCCAAAACTTCACAGGAGAATTGTGATTTTGGTGCAATTCGAAAAACATTGGTTCCAAAATCTCCAACGACAACATTACCAAGTCTCATCACATCATAGACTCTACAAGAACGCAACACCCATCCAACCCCGCACCAGCCCCCCAAAATTGAGAAAAAGAAATTACCTTGTTTTATGAAACACTTGCATTTTAATTACATTTTTTCAGTATTTTTATAATTATTAAGGACACTTAGGAATATTTTGTGTTTTAGTTATAATTTCTCAGCATTTTAATTATAACTTAGGAATATTCCATGTATCAAGAACTTATAGATTGCCAAATTCATGACCTTTACCAATAATTTTCTGTCATAAGAACCTAATAGAATTGTGTGCATATATCCATTACATATTTTGTGTAACAATGTACGAACTAGCTGAGTAAGCTCTCAGGTTAGTTATGCAACAAGCTGTCAGTTAGTTATCACAGTTGTATAGCTTGTACCCCAAGCCTATCATGTATGATAATAGTGTGTATACTTTCGCCTCTCATCAGAATTCACATTCACTGTCAATAAACACTAGTTACTTTTCTCTCATCTCTCACATTTCTATAGATCCTGAAATAAAAGGTGATCAAGACAGAATGAGTCAAAGCAATTAAAGACATGGATAAGTCTACTAACATAGATTAAAATTATAAGAACAATTAGGTATACTCACAGATGAGGATAAAGAGAGTTATAGGGTGGAATTGATGAGCCTAATTGATAAGGTCACTAACATAGATTAAAATTAAAAAGAGAAATGATAAAGAGTGTTATGGGGTGGAATTGATGAGCCCAAAACCATGGACAGAACTGAACCCATCTACCTATGTCACAGCAGATGAGATGAGATGAGGTGATGTGTAAATTGGGAAAACTCCTCCAGAGACCAGGATGTTCTTTTCATAGGACGAGGGAACATTTGCTAATTGATTTCTCTACTTAAACTATGCTTCAAGTGTCCTGCCACATGATAATAGTAGTACAACTCCTGACTCCTGATTGCAACTAACATCCTTGTCACCAATCTGCATTAAACCTGTCATGTAAGCTCTTCCGCTATTATGACCACAATTTAGAAAGAGCACACTAGTGCCATTAATAGTGGGCTAAATAGTTTGGAAGCCCTCTATGAGAAGAACACCAACAAAGGTATCCAGTAGAGAAGAAATCTCAGATCCAGCGGGAATTGGTGATTTGAAGCTTACAAATTCTGAAGGAAGTCGAGAAAGGAAGCTCAAAACAAACATTTTCTCTTGTTGAGCCTACTAAACCTCCACATCAAGATAATGAGGTAACAGCACAATAAGTTCTACTAAGTCCTTTGAGATCCACAAATATGTTCCCTTTTTGCCAAAACATAAGAAATTGAAGTATAACTCCATCAATTCCTTAACCAACTCACAATGACTGATTAAACCAATCACCTTACTATCAATGGAATTTCAAATTAGCAAAACTAATTTTGCATCATCCCTCAACCAAACCTGTTTCATACAATATATAGGAGGGCTTTTAGTAATATCACCATCCTTCTCAATATTTCTTAGGTAAAATGGTAAATGCAATCTGTCTTGCCCAATCCAAATGGTTAGATCCATTAAGTTGGTGCCCTATGATCTTCATCGCCATCAGAATCCATCACTACTACTGTTGCTTTGTCCTCCGCCATTAGGGAGGCATACACCAAACAGACCAGAAATGGCAAGGCAGAATCAATGAAGGAAACCAGAGGACAAGAACCAATCCCACCACATACTCTCACACATGATGCCAACCTGTAAGAGGACTGAAAACTGGTGACAAGTATGCGACAGACACCAACACACAACACCACTGACTGTATGGGATAGGCCAATTCAAAGGTTTTGATCCTCGTATTGTGAGCATTGAGACCTAAGTTCACCCACCAAGTTTAGTGCAAGTTTTGACATGCTCTTGATGCCAAGTTGATATATGTCGTTAACAAAGGTAGATAACAAGGATGCTGGAATTAACTTAATTATTCATAGGTCCTTTATATAACACCATTTTTATTAAAAATTATTAACTGATAACCTAATCCCCATATTCGTGCTCTTCTTGTTTCTATATATTTACTACAAGATTTTTGCAGAATCACAGTAATATTTCTCATTCTATAAAACTTGCAAAGAATCACATAGCAACCAATTGCATAGTCTTAAAAGCATCAACAAATTAAAAAATGAGAACATTGACAAGCTAAGGGCTTGACTTGTTTAGCTTTGGAAAAACATTTCCTATTTTCATTTCCTTTTTTTTTTTTAGATAATTACAAAATTGCCACCTAGTTTTTACTTTGTTTATAGTTTTCAAAGATTCATACATGAAATACCAAAAACAACATTTAAGAAAATAATCCTTAGGTCATATATTATTTAGTACAAAGGCAGCTCAAGCAGCTATCATTAGGATAAAGCATTTAATTTTACATAAACAAAAATCATACCTAGAGTTCAAATGATGTGCAACAGCAAAGCCAATCCAGTTCATGCGATGATTTGACTTGAGCGTCAGAAGTTGTTGCCGTGTCTCCACAAAGCCTGTTAAATCTCGCATTTGAGCCTGAAAGTTGGAAGTAACAGCACATTCACATGAATCAAAACACTAAACGCAATTATAGAAGAATTCACCGACTGTGAGTGCGTAATATGAAAAGTGATAACAGTAAATGCCATTGTAAAAATGTCTGTTGGAACTATAAAGAACTTAATTACTATCCATTTTGCAATTAGCTTTAGTTCATTGTGCAGCTTAGGTTCATCAGGAAATTGAGATAGTTTAATTACCCATCTTCTGAATTCTATTCAGGATTAATATTCATTAAAATTAATGTGTATATAAACCATTTAACTAGGTGTGAATTGTGCAATCAAGAAAATTCACTGAAAATCAGTTTTGTCTTATTTTTATCTTAAACTGTATCCTCTGACTCTCCAGGTGATGCAACCTTTCATTTTGCATAGGAAGATTACAAACGGAAAAAGCCTGCAGAGATTTTTCATCCACCTTTAATTTTAGTCCTGCCCATGTTTAATGAAACAATTAATTGTCAAAGATATATATTGAATTTGATTGACATAGGTAATAACATAAACCAGAAGGGTAATAATTTCTGACTAACAAACCTACCTACCTGTGAGCTTTACCAAGAACCATAAATGAACTTAGATAGGAAATTAGAGTATCATAGAAGTACCATTGCTAGCAACCATGGTAAGTTATGGACAAAGTTCATGATAAAATTTACTCATATCAATAGACAATACCAAAATGAAGCTACATATTTGTGATGAGGAAATGTCATAGATAATGTCAATATAGGAAAACTAAATCAAAGTAAAAGCTACTGCCATTTGCCAAGAGAGAGACTAAGAATATATAAGTTCACATAAAAAAAAAGCTACTTAATATACTACCTGTAAAAGAGACAAGTCCCGCAATATTTCAATATTGTCAGGATCTATTTTCAATGCATTTCGATAGCACTTTATTGCTTCCCTATATTCTCTGTCTGACCGATAAAGGAGACCATAAACATGCCAGCAAACATGACTTTTAAGGTGATTCTGCACCAGAAAAAAATAAAAACCTTGGATCACATGACAAACTTTGACCGGAAGATAGATAAATGCTGCAAATTCAAAGGCAACTAACCTTCAATCCTTGGAGAACCAATTCATATGCCTCAGACTTACGATCCATGCAATTCAATGTCAACCCCTTCATTGATAAAGTTTCTATCAACCAGAAGGGGGTAACAGACACATAAATAAATAAAAAAACAAAAAAAAAAACAAAATAATTAAGAGATGAACAGAGAAAGCTTAGGTAAGGAAAAAACATATCAATTTTTGTGTTACTAATTAAAGGAATGAGAAGAAAATAAATATCCCCCAACAGGAAAGGAAAGGCAAGGAAAAACAGGTACTAAAAATTTATACCTCCGTGGTCAGGGAATCTTTTCAAAATGGCATCTGCTGCTCTGAGGCCCTTTTTGTATTGTTTGGTTTCATAGGATTTCTGCAACAATGCAAACATGGAAAATTAAGTTCAAGCCCCACATAAACTTAATCCCACCCCCAAACCCCACCTAAGGGTGCACACGGGTTGGGTTGAGTAGGGTTTGACTAAACCCATTACCCAACCCACTAAAAAAGGTCTCCGGTTGGGTAGGGTTTCTATATTTGTTTTGTTGTAAGCAATTCAAACCATCCTTGATCAAGGTTAGGTTGGGTCAATTGGTCATCAATTTTTTATTTTTATTTTTTTAAAATATTTTTTAATTTATGATTTTAAAATATATTTTAAAATTTTTTAGAACAATTTTTTTAAAAATAGACTATATTATTTAATATTTATATAATTTAATAATTCAAAAATACATATTTAAATGATACAATAATTGAATAAATTAAATAATAGTTATATTACTATTATTATTTTTATTAATATTATTTAATAACTTTGGTCGGATAGGATTAGGTTGGATCTCGGGTTTAATATTCAAAATCCAGTACTCAACCCATAAAAGATTGAGTTAAATTGGATTAGATCAGGTTTGATTCAATCACAAACAAAACTCAAGTTTGGATTGAATTGGTTCATAGGTCACCCAATAGGATGAATACCCTCACCTGTGGTAACAACAGTACTTCACTTGCTCCTAAAATTCACAATTACCAAGACAGTTAAAATTGAATTACACAAAGTAGAAGCACACATTTGTTTTTCAGATTGAAAAAACCAAACCCCAAAAACCACTTCTACCAGAAGGAATTTCACAGGTATAATCTGAGAGTTGGATCATATAACATAGCTATTTATCTACAGAAAGTTCCTTCAACTGCAACAAAATAGAAACTAGAACAACGCCCAATATTTCCAAACCAACGAATTCACTATTCTCTTCTACTTCAAAAATCCATTATCACCATTTATTCCATTGTTGATTATATCAGGCTGTCTGTGCATGCATTGATAAAGACAACCCCATCCATAATACCGGTGAAAGGAAATCATACTTCCTTCAGCTTCCCATAGCCGCAAGGGTAAAGTAAATAAAAATACAGAGAATGCATTAAACTCAAAACTGCAGAGTTGGGGAAGTTTCAATCCCGCTCTAACTGTAACTCCCAGAAGAGCTAAAAACAACACAGCAGTGAACCTCCTCGCAAATCAAAGTTTCGCAAAACCACAACCTAACCCGAATGCTCCGGTTATGATTATTATTATTTTAATTTCTATAAAAGTCTCGTATAGTAAGCAAACAAAAATGCGTAAAAGAGTGATACGAATAACAAGAGAATCTAGGGTTTACAGATGGAGAAGTAGTAATCGCGGAAGCAGAAGAAAGTGATTGAAGTTGGATCGAGGGAGGGGATGGAAGCATAAAATTAAAAAAGAGAGAGAAAGCTTACAACAATAAGTTTGAAGAGGTTGGCCTCTTTGGGAGGAAGAGAAGCACCCATTGTTTGTTGGGGGGTTTGGGGGTTTATGGAAGCGAAAGGAGCGAAAGGGGTTGTGGATGGCGTGTGTGGGTGCGTGCAATGCAGTGCAACGCAACCCTACTGTCAAAAAGAAGAAAAGAAGCAATACTGCTACGTTCTATTGCTGTTTTTCCTTTTTCTATTTTTGCTTACTCCTAATATTCACTGCGCAATGCAACTTTGTGTTGTGTTCTGAGTCCGTGTCTCTTCTCTGCCTGCAGCCACATGCGGTTAACTTCCATACTCATATTACTTCGTAGTAACAAACAACAGCTGTCGGTTCGGGTCGGTCTGCACCGGCCCATTCATTCACATTTTCTTTTTTACATTGGATCCAAACTGCATATTAAACGAAATGGGTAAAATTAAAATCCATAGTTTAATGTTTTTTCTTTTAATTAATTAATAACATAAATAATTCTTTTAATTAATTGATAACATAAATAATAACATAAAATATATAGTACTTTTTTTTCAGTAATATATAGTATTATTTAAATCACTGCTGGTAATAATTTTTTTCTCGATAAAAAAAACATTTAAAAGATTATTTTCATGTTGGTCATTTATTTGCATTAGAATGATTGATGTGAGTTATAACACATGAACAACTAACCTACTTTGCTACATGTTTAAGTCAGATTGAGTTAGTAAAACTTAACACAATTTTGAACCAATTTCAATATAACTTGTGTGATGAGTTAAGTTGATTCGTGAGTGAAGTCTTTTTTTTTTTAAAAAAAAAAAACATTTTACTACTAACTTTAATGGTCTTAAAAAATAAATTTATATTATTCAATGTCTCTTTAACAATAATAAACAAAATTCACAAATTCGAAATTATCCATCAAGAACATATGCTTCATAGTAGTGAATTAAAAACATTGAATAACACACTATGTTATGTTTATTATCAACATTTATCCTACTAGAAGATCGATAAGACACTCATGCATTTACATGAATTCCTCAAGTTCTCAAGAAGATTTCTAGTCTCAACTTTTCAGTCTTTCAAACACAATTCAAACTGTTATGTTATGCTCAAACTCTTACCCTGTCACGTAATGACCCGTGAGAATAGAATTAGTGTTCAGCATGTCTTGACGTAAATCAAACACATTCTAAGTAAAATTGTGTTTGATTAACCCAATAGATGACGACAAACAACAAACTCAGGTGCCCAATCAACATTAAGAAAAAATTGGAACTATGAGAAAAGTAAATGCATGGAAGAAGCAAAACAGGTGAACATCTAAGACTAACAAAGACTTTGTGATATACACAGTAAAATATCCAAAGAAAAATCTAGTAAACCAAAACAACTCGTTTTCTTCCCTAAAGAAACAAGGTCAATCTGCATTCACAAGTTTTTAGAGGACAAATTTTTATATGCGAGGTCTATTTCTTGTTCCGTCATCTCAATTGTCTCATCACTATCATACTCATCAGCACCAGAAGACATGGCATTTGTTCTTCCAGTTTTGCTCGTCTGTTCTTTATTTACCTTTGAATTTTTCTTCTTTTGGTGATCTAAACTATTTAGTTCCTCCTCGTAAATTCTCTTACAATCCAAAGCCTGTCTATGAAGTTCTTCCCTTGACAATGAAGTCTTCGTGTTTCCTACCACGTCCAACTTTGCAAGCTCCTCGACTACACGAGGCAAGACCATCCAGTCCTCAGTTCCTTTCCGGATGTCCTGTTTAAAAATGATAAGACAAATCAGCTCTGAAATATTCTAGTTTGATTTCATCCCTACGATAAAAGCACTGCATTTAAACTAAAAGTAAGAGTACTGACTATGGCACAGGATTCAGGCAACTGTTTGAAGCCAAATATAATGGAAAGGTATAAAATTAAGTATCAAACTAGAAACGAAATTCAACGTTCTAAGTGCAAACAGTTAATGGCTTTGATACGGAAATGTGTCATTCAGTGTGCTGACTCAATCAATTGATCAGCCAATTCCTATCTAAGTGAAATTAGTCAGCAAGGTTAGGCATTATCATAAAAATAAGTACAAAATTTGCAGAGAAAGCTTAGTAGCACCTAAGGAAATGTTGGAAGGGAAAGGATTAGAAATAGAAAATACTAAGTACTACTGTTGTTCATGCAAGAAAAGAATTGACATTCTTATGGTTTGTTATGTGTCCCAGTTAGCTGACTTCATACCTCCTAAGATAGACAAATCACGATGAATACTCAAATAACCATCAATTGTAGTTAAAATAAGTTTTAGAAACTATACTAGTGATCCTTGCCTTATATGCTTGTGAAAAGTGCATCCTTAAAGGAAATCCAATTGAATTTTAAAATAATAACGTAACTCTTTTCTTTAACTATCAACATTGTACTCTGCTTATTCTGACATATCTCTATGAAGGAGGAATCTTACCCATGCCAACATCCCCAGGAATGAAAATATTAACTAACGAGTGATGCAAAATTTTCTGTGAACGTTACCTGTTTTTCCTCTAGAGAACAAATTGCATCTTGCAAACAAGTTAGAATCCCCTCTGCAGCTATTTTTGTCACCTCACTTGGATCTGGCTGAAATGATTAACATATAATTTAGATTCATATAGGATATAACTACCAACCTTGAGCATAATTAAGTGGAACAACAGATAGCTACAGCCTTTATGCATTTACCCTTTTGAGTGAGGGTAGTGAAATACTATGTTTTTCTAACAAATGAGTTTAGTTTCGATGCAAACTTCATATTTTGCAATTTAGTCTGATTCTTTGCAAATTCTGAAGGCAAATAAGAATTTTGTAACCTCTAGAATGAATTAACAAAATCTGAAAAAAGTCTTTTATCCAGGAAATGGAAGATCATAACCTTTTCTTCTTGACTTTCCAGCCACTGAACTGTTTTATTCAAATCATCAACGGCCCACTTCTTCACTTCCAAAGGCTTAAAGCATTTCCTAGGAATATCAGTGTCTTTTCCCTGGAATATGCGGCAAACATAAAAGTCTATATGCTATCACAGATGTAATTGTTTGCAGATGAAATAAAAGTTATTCAGACTCATTATTCTCAAATAAGGTCATAAAACATCTTCTTAGCTTTACCTTTGATTTCATGGAGGCAGTTGACGTTGAAGGCTGTTCTCTATCAACATTCTTTGGTGATTTTTTGCGTACAGATGGGTTTTTATCTGTACTCACCAATAATGAGGTTCACAAAAAGGATAAATTAGATGTGATATTGGATGGAGATAGTACTATTGGAGCAGAAGGAGGAGGCTGCCAAGAACCACTTCATAAGGACATATGTTATAACACAGGTATTAGTTTCAAGGCTTCATCATTACATATATATATATATATATATATGTGTGTGTGTGTGTGTGTGTGTGTGTGGCTTTAAAAAGTTTTAACTTTTGAGTATTTTCAGAAATAATCAAAGATAATATCATTTAAATCATCAATAGTGATCACCATCTCTCTTGAAATTGCAATTTTATTCCAAAATATATAATTTTATTTCTCTATTTACTTTTCTAGAAAAAGAGTAAAGATATAAAAAAGATGCATGTCGAAACCAGTATGACATTACATGTCAAAAGAAGCTCTCTAACTTTAGGTCCTATCCTATATACAAGTACATAGCCAATTATATCACCTTCATTGACTTCTACTGAAAGATTTCCTTTACGCCATGGTTTCCCAGCATGAAAAAGGTAATTGTCAATTTCAATCAGCTTCCTCTGGGTGTAACACTCTATTATCCAATCCTAATCCCCAAAATGAAGAAAGAGTACATGTAATATCAGGTAAGACTATCATCCAAAAATATATATAAAAATGATACAACCAATAATCTGAGTGGCATGATTAGAATTTCCCTACCAAAAGAAAATTGTTTTAAAGTTTGATACCCTTAATATTTAAAATTAAGTAAATTAGCACTGCCAAAACTAGTCATTGATTGGATTACGGCTTCATATAATTCAATTAGCACATAAAAATTCGCTTCATACAATCACGGCAAAGATGCCTATAATCTTCAAACACTGTAAAGGAGACCCACAACCACCAAAAATTAAAGGAATTACAGCAATAGACACTGAAATAAATGAAGACCTAAACGATCAAACAAAGGCTTAGAAAAGAAAATTATTCCACGAACAAAGAAAAATGACTATGAACACAAGATGCTCCTGTATTCTTGATCATTAAGATAATAGTTTACTGTAAATTATGAGCTTATCAATTATCATGAATCAGCACCAGATATCTTAACTCTTTTATAAACAATGTTGGCATAAAAGTGACACCTAGGAAAACATAGAATTATACATAAGCAGTATTTTGAATAATACTGAGAGATATCATTGAAATTCACGTTTGAAAGAGGAAAACCTTGGAGACAATAGTTCCACAATCAGCTTCGACTTGTCTAAACTTAGGGGTGTTTGGAAATGCACAAACCAAGAGAGTGCAATCAGAGTTCCAATCAGGCCGATATTCTGCCCCCATTTCCATGGCTCGTGACCTCAACATGCCCCTCTCCGGATTCACAAACCCTGAAAGCACAAAAAACACCCCTTTCTGTCCAAAAACCAGTTAAACAACGAGTTCAATGAATCAACATTCGACAACAACAATGCAAGCAAAGCCAAAACTCACCAGAAGTTTGTTAAAGCTTGTAGACTCCAAACATGAGCCAGAAGATTTTCCACTATTCTCATTCTGGACTTTGCCTATCCTGGATGTCTCACCTTCACTGGATTTCTCACCTTTGCCGTCCAAACTTGGCTTCTTGGCATTGTTTTCGCTCTCGTTCTCTTTTGAACTCATCCATGAAGGCAGGCTCCGCTTGGACCCACTGTTGGTGGCAGTTCTTTTAGCATCAGACATGGTTATAAGAACTACAAATTTGAAAAACGCCCAAGTTTTAGTAAAGAAACCTGCATCTGGGGTAAAAAAAAAAAAAAAAACCACCGGTGAACAAAAATATGCAAAAGAATTTGAATGTGCCTCAATAACAATAAAGAAATAAATATTGGGGGACAAATGAATCAACCAAAAATCAATACTCTTTGCTTGCTTCCTTCCTCCTCTTACTTTTGCTGCTGGGTTTGTTTTCTTCGGTTATGTGATGTGGTGCGCAAGTAATTTGGCTCTGCAAAAACTATAGTTTATAATTTATATGCAAATTATCCATCAAGATGGTGGACGTGCCGGAGTGGTTATCGGGCATGACTAGAAATCATGTGGGCTCTGCCCGCGCAGGTTCGAATCCTGCCGTCCACGATTTTTTATTTCGATAGACAAAATAAAATAAATTTGCAGGCCCAATTGAACTCTGGACTGGCCCACTTGGAAAGGTAAGCTGCAATCTGTTTCCCGCTCACATTTGCTTTCAATTTTTTGAATAAAAAGAAAAAACCTAAACGCGCGTCTAGGGTTGGGATTTGGTTGTTCGATGTCCTAAACCATAATGCTTGCAAACGTCAATGGAGGAAGAAGGTGATGCATTAGTGGATCCTCTCGACAATTATTGGGGACTTTCTCTCTTTTCATCTCCATCTCTCCCACCTTCCCAACCCTACAACTCAGACTTAGATCTTCACACCATTCACACTCACCTCAAATCCATGGTAACTACTTGTCTTAACCCTTTTTCCTCTTCCATCAATTCAAACTAATTAAGTTCAGTTTAGCTTTAATTGTAGCATTAACTTCCATTTCATGCCTACTGTGTTTGCACAGGCCTTGCGAAGTCCTGAGAAACTGGTGGAGCAGGCCAATTTCATTGTGGATGATAACCCTGATCTGTTCAAGCCTGAAATTTCACTCGACTCAATTTCTCAGACAACAAATGATGCAGAAGAGAATGGAGAATTTCCTCGACAACAGAGACCTGGGTTGGGGCTCAAACGTCCACGCTTCTCTATGAAGCCAACTAAAAAGTAAGGCTTATAACCCGGACCACCATTCTCTCTGTGAATCCCTTTTACATTTGTTTTTTGTTGACTTAACAGGCCCTCTATTGAGAGTTTGCTACCACTTGATAGCTTGGAAGATCCGGCGCAATTCTTTTTGGCCCATGAGCGGTTGGAAAGTAAGTTTATGTTTGTTTCTTGTTTCCTTTGAACGAGATGGACTTCCCCGTGGCTTGTTCTTGTCTTATTGGGTTTGCATTTGATAGATGCAAAAAGAGAGATACAGAAGCAGCTGGGCGGTGCCTCTCTTGAGTCTGATCAGGATAGCTTGTCCACTAGACCACGACAACGTCGACCTGGGCTTTTGCGGAATGATCAATTGTACCCTCTTATATTACTAGGATAACCAGTCTACATTGTGTTCTCTGTAATGTCTGCATTTTTTATCTGTTGTTTAACTCGGTCTTAATGTCATATGGGCCAGGCCAATCAGATACAAGCATCGGTATCCCAGAGAAACCTCTGAAAGTGTTCTCTCCTCCCAGGATACAATTGGGTCTCAGACTCTTGATCCCGTGGCTGAGAAAACTGACATAGGTGGAGCCAATATGATATCCTCGAAAGAAGAAGAAATGGGTGAGTGAATGCTACCCTATTCTACTCTGCTGGGAGGCCTGATTCTTTTTCCTCCTAAAATCAGATTTTCAGTATACTTTTACTCCCCTTCTTTCCTTGGCACTTCAAACACACTGATTATGTATTTTTTGCTGCAGATTCATCTGCTACTGAAGGGAACAAGCTCGATGAATTGTTGGATGGATTGCTTTCTTGCAATTCTGAAGAACTAGAGGGGGATGGGGCAATTACTCTTTTGCAGGAGAGGTTACAGATCAAACCCATAGCTTTAGATAAATTTTCAGTTCCGAACTTCCCAGGTAATCAAGTGATTGATCTGAAATCATTGCAACGGAACAAGTCAAAGCCAAGGAAAGCTTTATCCGACATAGATAATTTGTTGAAAGGAATGAATGCAAATAAGAAGACACCTCTTAAAAGGTATGCACATTGCCCTGTGCAACAATCAGCTTCACCTACCCCTCCAAGAAGTCCTTTTGCTTCAATATTGTCACTGCAGAAGCACATTTCACGATCAAGAAAATCAATGGATCCTTTTCCACTTGATGAAATCCGTATGGCAAATTCAGAACTCAATCTTGTTTCTGGGGGGCCGAATGAATTGAATGCACACATGATTGAGGATGTTGTTGCAGTTGGTAAGACAAGTACAGTTCTGGACACAGACAGAAATTGCACCACTACTTCTGAAACTCCGAAGGAAGACAATTCTAGAAAGTCATCAAATGAACTGAATGCGCCCTCAGCTGAAGATATAATTGCAGTTGGTGGGACAAATATGGCTGAGGACACTGTCAGAAATAGTACCACTACTTCTCATAAGTCCATAGAGGGTAATTCAATGGAACCTAGGTGCGATGTTAATATTGACTCAAGTGAACCTCATTTTGACATGGGTGTAGATGTTGGAGGCGGCAGTGGTATGGGCAAAAGGGTTATGGATGGCACTGAGGACAGGTTGGATGTTGAGGCACACATGATTGAAGATGTTGTTGCTGTTATTAAGACTAGTACAGTTTTGGACGCAGAAAAAAATGTTGAAAGCAGTTGTATGGGTGAAGGAGTTATGGATGACATTGAGGACAGATTCGATATTGAGGCAAATGAATCCTGTCAATCTGAGGACAAAGTATGTTTCACTTGAAAAAATTTAGTGTGATAAATTTAAGTTGTTGGCTTTTGCAAAGTTTTAACACTGAAAATCGTAATCAATTTTTTGTGTTTTCATTGACGCAGGCTGGAAATATGCAGACATTTACAGCTTCTATCCCAACAGATGATACAAATATCAGGATGGTCAGTCCACCAGGTATGTATACATTCACCTGCTTCTGAGTTATATTCACAATGCAAAAAACTGAAAGCAGAATGCCTAAACACTAAATCAATGGCTGCTTAATTCTTGGCTAACACTGAATCATCTCTTTGCTTCACTAAGTATTCGACACCTAATATTTTGTTAACTGCTGCTCATGAAACCTATTGCCATATTGATTTAATCATCTTACTTAAAGGGCACTTCCTTTATCATTTCAGCAGTTGGGTAGGCTGAAAACTGAGAAGCATAAAACTTCTTAACTCATTCCTTGTTGGCCTGAGAAACTCTTTGCTACCAACTTTTTGTGTCCCTTTTAAAGCTTATTTTTGTGCAAGGACTTAATTTATTTATTTGTTGCCAATTTACTATTGCTTCTTATCCTTTAGTTCACTTGAAGCAATATACTTGGAGTGTAGTTTCCTTTAACTCATTATTGCTGGGGTTTTTTTCTTGTGGAGTTACTATTGTTGAGAATGTATTTCCCTACAAAATGTTTCATTTGCATTACTAACAAAATAAAAGAAAAGAGAACAATGGCATTTGATTTGTACATGGGCACCACTACCACATGCGAGGCTAGTTTAATTAATTGAAAATCCGTTGGCTTAGGATATGCTTTTCTGCTAAAAGACTATGCAGAGTTCTTAACCTGCATCTGAGTTATTTCTGCACATGCATTAATGCTTCTGTCCCGAAGGCTGAAGCTATATTATGATCTTTGTTGCTGATATGATGTCATGTTCATGCTCAGTGCAGTTGTATTTGATCATTTGGTAGTAAATTTATATCCTTCTTACCATTTACCGTAAGTGTGATAGATTTGTGAATACAAACCAACACTATTTCCAGAACATGCAATATAAGACTACTTTAAGACAGTGTTGAACCCTCTTTTCTGTTTTATCTTCTCCTTAAAAGATGTTTAGAGGAGATGGAAGGCTGAAACACCATTTTAGAAAAGCTTTTATAATCAATTGTAGTTTTTTAATGAACAAAATACCTGAAAATAGTGGTTCTATGGAGGCTATTTGGAGGAGCTTATATTTTTAATGAAAGCAAAGCCCGAAAAAACTGTGCTAAAACATAGTATATTTATGGAATATCTCAATGATATCACTTTATGCATGTAGTTTACCCCTCCCAGTGATTATTGTTGTTGACATGATAACAGTATCCTGAACTCTCCTCTTAAGTTGCCCTTTGATGTGTGAAATCTGGAGATAATATTGCCTTAAACCAGTGTTAATGATGACACTAACTGTTGTGGTTTGCCTTAGCTGATCAATCAAGTCCTGCCGCAAATCAAGCCAATGCTGTGGATAAACGTGCCAGAAGATCAGATGATGATCAATCAAATCCTGCTGGATATCAAGCAAATGTTTTACAGGTTACTAGATATGTCCATTTCCTTTATGTGTTTCAATGTTGAAACTACTTGTGTCATAATTCAATCATTTTATCATGTATCAGCAATTTAAATGGTGAAAATTGATATTGTGGTAATCAAGGTATTTTAAACAGAAAAATTATAGTTATACAACTAATTTATACACTATTTTTTATTATTTTGAAATGAGAGATAAAGAAGAGAAAGGAGACACATAATGCGATAGAGAGAAACAATGAATTTGTAAGTAAGTGTGGTAAAAAAATTTTGTAGAAATAATTTACCATACTTTGAGATCACTTGGTGGAAGGCAATCATACTTAATTATCAAAGAACTGTATCCTACTAGAAAAGGTAAAATTAAGTTATACCGTACAATTCAGACTGTAAACAGATGGTGTAGAATTGAATTATAATTAGAAATTTACAAAAAAAAAAAGTATTATTGTTTTAAACTGGTTTCTAAATTAATATTTTATACAAGTTTTGGACAAGCCCTGCATGATTTCATACAAGTCTGATAAACAGTATATCCAAATTTTACGGCTAGTTGCTTTTTAACGTATTGAATGTGCGACTTGTTACAGGAAAAGACTGACGGTTCTGTGAAGCCTATCAGAAAACAAAAGAGAGTTAAAACACGTGCGCAGAAAAATGTCCGGCAGAGCCTTGCAGGTTTCAACTTGTCATTTATCTCATCCATTTCTGTTAAAGAATTCCTTTTCTTGTGAAATAATTATTCTTTGTTTCCAGCTTCGGGTACAACATTGAATTCTGGATTAAGGAGAAGCACCAGGATCAGGACAAGGCCATTGGAATACTGGAAAGGGGAAAGACCGGTGTATGGTCGCGTACACCAAAGTAAGTAAAATCAAATTGCTCTATTACACTGTTATTTTAACTTTTGGTTGAAGGTTGATGGTAACTTAAGTTCGGCCGTTTATTTCTATTTTATCAAGTTTATCTTGATTGTGAAGATTTTTATTTTCTACACAGGATTAAAAGAATTTTACATGTCATGTTTGCAGGTTTGGCTACTGTCATTGGGGTGAAATGTATGTCTCCAGGAAGTGATGGGAAACCCACTATGAAGGTGAAATCTTATGTATCAGATCAACACAAAGAGCTTTTTGAGTTGGCATCTCTATATTGAATGTAAAATAAGTTCTTCGGATTTATTTTCTGTAACATCCAATCCTAGTCTCATTATTGCCGGAGGATTATTCAGTGCTATTATACTGCATTTTCGGAAGCTATAATCAGTAAAGTGGCAAGACAACTCAAGTGGCAATAATTAATTGTTTAAGAATTTTCTCAAAGATTAATTTAAATCATCTTCTTAACCAGTACTAACAAAAAATAAACCTTATTTAGGAAGTGAAAAAATTAAGCATTTTGTTTAAATTAAATTAGTTTATAACTTTAATTTTTTAAAACTTCTCAGTTGTTTCGTCATTAATAAATATACAAAAGAATTAGGAATGAAATACGAAAACAAAATAAGTTAAACAACTAGTTATATTAAGAAAGTTTCACATATAATAAAGTGAGAATAATGGTAAATGTAGGTGAGGTATTAATTCAGTTTTAGCATATTAACCCTAAAAAGTGAAACAAAGTAATAAATTAGCTCACTTTTCAAAATGTAGGATCTAATTGAAACTTCACTAGTAATGAATTTCAATTTATCTGGATATTATATTTCATTCCCCAAATGTATAAGAGTTCTTACTTTATTTATTTGGAATTGTGTTTATTTTTTAATTAGTTTTATGAATATATATATATATATATATTGGTAAATATTTTCCTCCTTTATTCCATATCCAAAATATTCTCACCTGGCATTATCTTGTAAAAGAAGTTAAATATTTTGGTTGATTGAATTAAATATTCATTATTCGAATGCAGCTTTACTAACAGGGCAATATCGAAGTGTAATTTATTTAGTATTAACTTTTAATCGTAATTAAGTTTTACATTAACAGAAGGGTCAACTTTCATTACACGTATTATTGAAATAAAATTTAAATTTTGAGAAAAAAAGATTAAAAAACACAAAGAAATAGAGTTGAATTTTATCCACACTAATCTGAAACATAACTAAACGTAGCCAATTTGACTACATTTTATTGCTATAGGATGAGTGAAGACGACTTATTGATCACACTGAAAATAAAATGAAAAATTGTCGACATTCAAACATCAAAGAGCTTCTAACTCTTTCTACATTATTCTCAACTCTCAACTTATAAATTGTGGCTACAAGAAAATACGTGACTCAGTTAAATTGTTCAATCACATGAAAATTGAGACCATTAAATCTCAAAATCAACACGGCATTTAATTCAAACTGAATTATAAAACATTGATTTAGTTTGGTATGAATTTTTGTTAAATTAAAGTAAAATTAAATCTAACTGTATTTAATTTTTAAATTTGATTCAGTAACTATTTAATAAAAAATTAAAACAAACCGCATCACCCACACAATGAAAAACTCCAATTTTTCTTCTTTCTTTCACTTCTTTCCTACTATCATCCCCTCCTCTGTTCTTCTTTCTCTGTTTTTCTGCTCCTCTCATTTTTTTTGTAATCTAACTCACTGAATAAGTAGAAAAGTATAATGTTTCAAACAATTGCCAAAACCCCATTTAAGTAGTTTGTCTATTAAAATTAAAAAATCATTTATTAGACTTTAACTCTAAAAAAACATTACACTTTTATTTGTTGGATTGTGAAGATTTGTGGAGAAGATATAATTCCAATTTTATAAACTTATTTGGTTTTTCTTGTTGTAGGGTCGTTTGGCAAAAATACTTGTTAAGGTCTAGAACATTGTTGACTCGTGATAGTTTAGGATCCGTTGCACACAGATTCTCTTTACTTCATTTAGTCTCAGACAAATAATAATATGAAATTTCATTGTAATACACTTTTTTAACATCAACTACCTTAATATAATATGTTTTAAGATTGTATTAACAAGTGTCTTAGAATACCAGCTAAGGATTTAAAGCATAAAATAATATTAAAAATTGTGTGAATATTATTACTACTGTTATCATATATGTGAACATATAAAAATATAAACAACATTCAACAATGAAGAGAGAAAGAAAGATAAGCTTTTCTTTATTCATTCATTCATTTGGTTAGATTCAAATAAGTAATTAATGTGTAACGTGAACATCACAATGTGTTTAAGTTGGCTGCATGCGCCAAACTTTAAGAGAGAGTTGAATTAAACCAAATAAATAAAAAATCTTTGCTTCAATTATCACGCTATCCCCTTCATTGCCTTTTATCTGTGGTGTTAACTCTACCTCCACTTTAATTTAATATTTAATACATGAATCGTTCCTCTGTCGTCACTGATCTTTGTACTAAAAAATGATTTGGTGAAAGGTGACCACACACTCCATGCAATTAAAGGTATAGAATTATTGTCTGTTTAAACTAATCTTTTAATACTTTTTGTTATTTGAAAAAGATGAGGATATTTTCTGCACTCTCACGGAAGTTAAAATAACAACAATAATGATTGAGGTTTAGAAGAAAATCATGTATCAATAATACCTATGTTGTGTGTGGTCATGTGGTCTTAGAGCATAGAAAATAAGATGAAGTTATATAACATAAAGAAGTGGAACTTGCAAGAAGCTGTTTTGAGTTTTGAGAGTGGAGAAAAAAAAAGTGTTATGAGGTTAGGTTTGAATTCAGTTTGGTCAATACTGTTCACACAACATGAGTACCACAATGGTCTGGTTTGAAGAAAAGATGAATGTGAAGGTTGTTGTTATATTATTATCTGAACAATCTGAAAGCTAAAGACATAGCAGAGAACATGAATCAGGTATTGTTTTGAGTGCATGAGACAAGGAGTGTATTAAAAAAAGGTAGGGTTTTATTGGGTTGGTTAAAAAATTGTAGGATGGGGCCATGATCAATCAGATGACAGCAATGCTTCTAGAAGGAAAGGTGGTGACTCATGATGATAATGTTAATGTCGTGGCTGATTTGGAAAGAGGACGGTGGTCACATGACAGCAATGCTTCTAGAAGAATGGTGGTGATAGGATGTGACAAATCTCAATAATTCATTCATATCATCTACTTTTCCTTTTCCATGGCCTTCATCAAAAGCAATAAAAACAAACTCAAACACTAATAATAGACGATGATGACATTTAATTAACATTGACCTTTTAATTTATTCTGCTAACATACAAATCCCAAATTAAATTTCCTCATCGTAATGAATTGCAATGAATTAAGTGCCATTTAGTCCATTTCTGCATGAAGTTTTCCATCCCTGGCTCTACCAATTGTCACATCTTTGGCCCTCGTGCTTTGAACTCTTCTTCCCACAAAAACTTCTACTTTGGTTTCGGGGTTAAGGACTTTCTCTTCCTTCTTACCATCATTCTAAGCAATCCACTATCAATGTCTCTCAATTAGGTCATTTAGGAAAATTGTTAACAAATTTCATACTCATTTATTTTTATCCAAAGATTAATAATAGAGTGGAGTACTATAAAATATTTCCACGTTACATTCTTTTCTATGAAGAATTTTTCGTTTGTGTATCTAATAAATATTTTTAAAATATATATTTATTATAATAAAATTAATAAAAAAATATTTTTTATCTTATTATTTATTATTTATTTATAATTTTATATAATAAATTAAATGATTAGATTTAGATTAAAATGATATTTATTACTCTTATGATATAATATTTTATTTATTTTTAAATAATTTATGATTAAAACAAATTTAAGATAATTTGAAAAATTATTGAATAATTTATTATTTATAATTAAATAATTTATAATTAAAATGAATAAAGTAATGTAACTAAACTTGGGATCTTACAAATATATGATATTTCACGCAAGTCTTCCATATTTATTCATAAAATCAATTTATCATCAATACATTAAATAGATAGGAAATAATTGGGTAGATCAAATTCAACAATTTATACATCATATTGAAAATATTCCTATAATATATAAATAACATTAGAAAAAAAAATTCTAATAAACTTTAAATTTAAAATAATATAAAAAAATAAATAATTATTTACAAGAAAGTTTGTGGTCGGTTTTTAAAATAAATGATACACTTGAATTTGTTAATTGATAATTTACATTGAACTAATTTATTATATTAAAATTAAGAAAATGATAATTTTGTTTCTTTTTATTAGTTCTTTCATTTGATTTAGTATCATTTTTTTATATAAGATGATAGATTAGTGACGGATTATTAGATAGGTATTTTATAAAAAATTTAAATATTTCATATAATCTGCATAATTAATTAATCTCTAGAGTTTGGAGATTATATTGAGATAATAAACTGTGCGACTTATATATAAGTTATTAATAATAAAGATTTGTGGTAATTATTCATATTAAATATATTATTTTGGCTATTGAATATTCTAAAGATGAATGGTAATGGATAAATATAATATTATTATTTTTAATATTTCATATATGAAAGTGTACAAAAATTTGATTTGTTTCGTAGAAGTTGTAGAACTAGTATATTTTACTTTCTGAATTTTTTCTATTTTGGAGATTTAAGCATAATTGCATAGTCACCAAGGATAATTTTATGAAAAAAAAAGGTTGTTATGTGATTTTTCATTTTTATCATTGTAAAAAGAATATTAAAACAAATGAGTATTTGGTCTATTACTTTCTTTATGCATGTAAATTTTAATCCTGATATGTTTTTTTTTTTAACTTTAGTATTGATCATATGATAACTGGAATGAAATTATTAAGATTATTATACAAATAATTATTTATTATGTTATAAATTTCATTTATTTAATTGTAATTCTATCTGCTTTAATAAGGGATATAATATTCTTTTTTACATATTTATGCTAAGTGAAGTGATAAAATTACAATGATTTATCATGCAAGAAAGAAGAAGCAAAGCAATGAACAAACAATAATCTTTGAAATAAATGAACCTAAAACTAATTGAATATTTTGGATTTACTCTTCACAACATATACCTTCTTTAAAATGGAACAATATTCTTAGAAGAAGTGAAATAAGAAGGAAGCTCCAAAGTGGGACACAAATTGAAAAGTCAAATTTTAAATCACAGTTTATGTTCTTTAGAATAAACTCAGAAAACGATATAATTTTTCTATATTTGAGTTCCTAAATCATTTTTGTAATAGAAATTACTTTTTAAGTTGGAGTGGGGATCTCTATTTTTTTCCTTGATGCAAGATCTTATAAAAAGACAAATCTTATATTTTATATACCAATAGAAAACCTAACAAGATGTTCCAAATAAGCTTAGAAAAAAACCACTGTGCTAGGGTTTCTGATTTGTGGTTTACTTTCTAACTTGCCATAAGTGTTAGTTTCAAATTGATGAGATTCCCCTTTGGAAATGCAAGGTGAAGCTTACTAGTTGGATGTGAAATATGGAGAAAGAAGCAACTTAAACAGCAAGAGTTGATTGAAGCTAAAGGTCAAATTTCACTTCATTTGTCGGTGAAAGTGTGAAGTTTTGATCTTGAAAAGGAAAAAAATGGAAAAGCTACACAACTAGGTCCTAAGTAGGACCCAAAGCATAAATAAAGATAGATACCATTCTTAAACCCTAATTGCAAGTTTCTTCCTTTATTTCCAAAATGCAGTGGGAAACCAATAAAAGATAACTTTATCAAACATTTCATATCAGACACACCAAGTAAGGAATCTCTCATCTTATCCTCTTCATTCAAATCTAAGAATAAGAGTTACCAAAACCATTTAATGACAACTCTGCAAACTAATATTCTCACTTAGATCATCTATAATATATATTTATAGGTAGTTATATCTTTTAGTTATCTTTTATCTTGTTTGGTGTATTGGGTAAAAATAAGATGTTTAAACAATTTAAGTTTTATTTTAATGGGTTCATGAAACATGTTAAATTTAGATGATATTTTTCTTAAAAAATGATAAATTGTATTACTAAGAAAAATTTGATGATTTATCTTAAATATGATTATACTGATGAAAAGTAAGAAGAATGTGAAGGTTTCTAGAAGAGATGAAAGTGCAATAGAAATACAATTATGAGAAGAGTGATGGTGATATGAACTGAGCATTTTCATTTCCAGTTTGGAATTTTCATTCCCTTCCGCTCTTATCTCAGAAGTGGGCCCCACTTTCGTTTTCCATATGTCAATCCTATCTTGCCAAACTCCGTTTTTACTCCAATCTATTAATTAATTAATTAATTATTTCATTTAATATCTATTTTTCCTATATTTCTTTTTACATTTAGTGACACCAGTAATATTTTAAAAATCAAACCTAGAAGAATTCAAATTTAAAAAATGAATAAAAGAAAAAAATTAGTTTACAATAATTGTCCTCATATTTAAAGTAATTATTTAAATTAATCGAATTGTTTTAAATATAATTTGATTAGAATTATGAAATTTATCAGGTGAATGGGTATTTATTTAACACAACTGTTGCTTTCGACGCTCACCGCTACTTTTTGTGTTTGCCAGTTGCAGGTTAAAAGCTTCTAGAACACCCATGATTCGATCCTTTGTTTATTTCGACAAACATAGTTTAAAAAATAGAAAATGATTTTGGTGATCTAGAGACAGAGAGAGAAATATGAAAATGATAATATGAGAAAATAGTGAAAATGAAAAAGGTGTTTTATAATTAGAAATATGAATGGAAAGTAGAGAAGGAAAAAGACTTAGGATATGAATTATTGAGAGGAAGAAAAGAAATGAATATTTTATGATGGCGTGATTCTTTTTTTGTGTCGATCAGAAAAATCAACGGCTATTGGTTGTGGTTGGAAGCAAAGGAGATGACCATGGTCCATGCTTGCTTTCAATGCGTACCGATGGTTCCATCTTTTTTCTCTTTGCAAGTTTACAAGTTGCCGGTTTCTGAAAACCTTCTAGAAGACCCACCGTTTTTTAATTTTGATTTTGATTTTGATTTTTTTCACAAATCTCAAAATCACTCAAAACTTATCTGGAATACCATGTGCTCCCCCATTGTGGTTCCTATAAAACCCTCTTTCTCTCTCGTACGCTTCTCCACACTCACTCTATTTAACACTTCAAGATTCTCCTTTTCAAAATATAAACTTTTTCCCAGTAAACCCAAACAAATCCTTCTTCTTCTTCTTCTTCTCATCGTTAACCTCTATTAGCGATCTATCAGTCGTGTTGCTGTTCATGGGATTTCACTGATTAAAAAAACCCACAAGATTCATCTTTCGTTTCCTTCTCTTCTGTTTCACTATGGAGTTGATTTCAGGTCTACCAGAGGACGTTGCCCGAGACTGTTTAATTAGGGTTCCCTACGAGCAATTCGCAGCGGTTGCATCTGTCTGCAAAGGCTGGAACTCCGAGATTTACTCGCCGGAGTTTCACCGTCGGAGGAGAACCACGAAACATGCACAAAAAATCCTTGTCACGGTTCAGTCCAAGATAGACTCCGAAAAAACAAGAACCGGTTTGCTCGCGAAGTCTTCCGCGAATCCGGTTTACCGGCTGAGCGTGTTCGAACCGGAAACGGGTCTGTGGAGCGAGTTGCCCATAGGATCCGAACTCGCTTCCGGGTTACCCATGTTCTGTCAGATAGCGGGTGTCGGGTACGAGCTTGTCGTTATGGGCGGGTGGGACCCAGATTCTTGGAAAGCGTCGAATTCGGTTTTTATCTACAACTTTCTGTCGGCCAAGTGGCGGCGTGGGGCCGACATGCCGGGTGGGCCCCGCACTTTCTTCGCGTGCGCGTCTGATCAAGATCATACGGTGTACGTCGCGGGCGGACACGACGAGGAGAAGAACGCGCTTAGGTCAGCGCTTGCGTATGACGTGGCGAACGACGTGTGGGTCCCGCTCCCGGACATGTCCCGCGAGCGCGACGAGTGCAAGGCCGTGTTCCGCCGCGGAGCGCTCTGCGTCGTCGGAGGGTACTGCACGGAGATGCAGGGGCGGTTCGAGCGGAGCGCGGAGGTTTTCGACGTGGCCACGTGGAAGTGGGGCCCAGTGGAGGAAGAGTTCTTGGATGCGGCCGCGTGTCCCCGCACTTGCGTGGAGGGTGTGGATGGTGCGGAAGGGGAAATGTACATGTGCCGCGGCGGTGACGTGGTGGTGATGCAAAGGGACAGATGGCGGAAGGTGGCGAAGGTGCCGTGTGAGATTCGGAACGTTGCGTGCGTGGGAGTGTGGGGAGGGACGATGTTTGTTGTTGGGTCGAGTGGGTTTGGGGAACCTCATATGGGCTTTGTGTTGGACCTGAAAAATGGGACTTGGGCCAAACTGGTGAGCCCAGATGAGTACACTGGGCACGTGCAATCTAGTTGCCTTTTGGAAATCTAGTTTTTGAGTTTTGTTTGGGCGAGTTTTTTGTAAATAGATTATATGAAGCAACATTTTTGTTTTCTTTCGTTGCTTTGCTTACTACTCAAATGCTCCATCATTTTTGTTAAAGTTTTTGCTTTTGTGGAGTTCTATTTTACACATATATGGACTTTCCCCTTTCAAACTTTCATCTTTATATCTCCTTTTTTTTCTTTCCTAAATTATTTGCTTCCTCTCAATCATTTTTTTTGTCATTCTTGCTCCAAATTATTGGCTACATACTTCTCTCTATTCCCACCTTTCTCTTAAAATGGCCAAATTCCTTATCAGATTTTGATTTCTACCTAGAATAAATTATAACCAAATAACCGTCCATCAACTAAAGGATATTCTTATTTATAATATAACAATTGATTTATTACTTTCATTCAGTTAAAATTTGATTTAATTTATAATATAATCAAGTTTGTTATGTCATTTTGTTTATTTTAAAGATGTAACTGTGTTAATATTTTATATGAAGTCAGTGTCAATGCAACATGTGTTACACTGTGGATATAGATAAAAAGTGAAGTTTATGAATCCCATTAAACCCTGTCACTTTCCTATATCAGAAGATGGGGTTGCGTACAAGGCTCTTCAACATCATGATGTCCAATAACAAAATTAATTAGTCATGTGTAATCTCCGGATTAGTGTGGATTTTAATTACAATTAAACATGGCATAATGCATGGGAAGTCTTTACATTTTGGACTCACAGTGTAGACTGATAAAGATTTTTTTGTCAGTTTTGTCTGCATACTGGTTTAATTGTTGAGAGGTTTACTTCAACTTACAAGTAAAAGTCTGAACAAGTTGGCCACTTCCTCCAACTTGTATTTTTGAACATTCTTACGATACTGATTGACATAACATTTGAGATAAGAAGCAATAATAAGAAGGTGGATCCGAATTCTCCACACTTCTAAATTTAGCATCAAAACATTTATAGATTAAATTATAAAATTAAAAAAAAAAAAAAAAAAAAACTTAAAAAATGCATGTCTATTTGATCTGTAGGCCATCCTCCTCATCCTAAGAAGACACATACTTTCAGAAAAAAATAAAGCAGATGTTAACTAAGTACATCGGTTAATGAATTAAAAGTATTTTTTTTTCTATTCAGATATATGTATAAATATATTTCTTCACAATTTTAAAAGAATATCGATATTTTTCATAAGAGTTTTGTAATTTTTATTGATTATTATAGTTTTTCTTGTATGTCTTATTAAATATTATGAGCATCAGTCATTTTTATTAGTAAATAAAAATGATAACACTTTAGTTTTATTTAACTGATTGTTACATTAAATTTATGGATTTGCACTCAAACACTGATGAATATTGCTTTCAAGAACACTTTATTTATTTCCAAATGAAAGAAAACAAAAGAGCTTATAATCTTTCCCATAAATTGGACTCAATAGGGTTTGTGGAATCTAATAAAAGAATGAGAGTACCAAGCAATTATTTGTTTCACTTATTTGCTTCTCATGCACCTAACAATAACCTCTACAAATTTCTTATACATGTGCTGCTTCAAATACATCCTCTGCACCTTCTTTCTTCCTTCCACCCCCATTTGCTTCCTTGCCAACTGGTTTTTGAGTAAAAACCGGAGATTCTGTTGGAGAATAAGATTCCCTGGATGTCCAACAGGATGAAGAAGACCTGTAACATTGTGCTCAACAATCTCCTGTGTTCCCCCAGCTTCCGTTCCAAGAACCTACTCCACAGACAATGCACATTTGATGACATAAAAATCATTGAAGTATTAACTACTTTCACAGAATAAGTAAATAGAAAGAAGCAAAGCAAATATCATTGATCCCACACTAGATCCACATCCCCAATTGCAGTTTCTTATAAGTAGAGCCAAAATGTTACTAGAAGGCATTTACATGCATATGCTTCAGCTAAAGCTATCTTATGATGAGTTTAAGGAGAAAATGTAGTCATACCGGAAGACCAAACGCCATCGCTTCTATAGTCACACGTCCAAATGTTTCTCCTAGCCCCTGTTCACCATTTTGCTAATTAGCAACAGCTTGCATACTAGAGAATAGTTATTTCTACAATTAATTCGATGTCTGAATATATCTGGAATGTGTACTTCTAGCAATTATGTCGAGTTGTTAAATGGAATGCTTTTTTTTTATTATGTTTCACAAAAAACAGAGCCAAAAACTGGAGTAGTAGTTATTTGCAATAATTTCATTGCAAAATCGTTGTAAATATTATTTTTGATTGATAGAGAAAACTAAACAAACTAGATACAAAGTTCAAGTCTTCAAGATAATATGATGAGAATCCAAAAAAAAAAAGTACACATATTTCATCTACCTTAACAAATAACTTACTATGATATCGTAATATTTCAAACATATTGAAACAATGTTGTCATGTACAAGCTTTGTTTGGAACGTTATATTATATAAGGGATGTCAGGTGTAAACTGGATTCATAAACACATGCATACTCAAACTATATATGTATGTATAAACATTTCATGTACTACTTTACAAATAATTTAAACTTTAATCTTACCTGAGAGTTTATAACATAAGCATCAGCAGCAGAGTAAAGTGAGGCAACCCGAGTTGTGGCTGGAGTCCAAAAAATTGATTTCGAGGTGTTTGGATGCTGTTCTAAGAAACTTAGAAGGCTTTTAACATAATCCGCCTTGTTACTCTTTGATCTAACAGAACCAATAAGAAGTTTGAGAGATTGTTGAATTGTTCCTTTGTCATTAGGCAAAACATGTTTCTTCCTGTGAATGTCAAAATTCTCATGATCAGTGCACCATATAAAAATTGGATACTACACAACCATAAGTTATAAAACATTTTTTTTAGATTCATTTAACCTGCTCAAAGAATTGCTTGAGATATCATTTGAAGCTACTTTGCCATTCTTCAACAACGGCAACAATTTTCTAATACGATGCTTTCTAGCCAGGGTAGATATGCCTTCCTTTATATTTGATACCTTTTTCATTTTCTTATCATCTTGCAACCGTCCTTGTTCAAGTACTGAGCTTACTGATTCAAGAAGCAATAGCTGGCCCTTCCCAGGGTTGATGCTACTAAGAGATATCACAAGCATGTCATTATCAGTTAGGCCCATTTCTTTTCGAACTGATTCTCGCAATAACTGCCTTTTCTCAACCATTTTCTCAGTACTAAAGGATGGAGTGTTAAGTGTTGATGGAATACCAGCTACAAACGCCAGTTCATCATTAACAGACAACGGAACAATTTCAGGGTAGGATCTCAGTTTTATGCTTTCCTCTTCACACCATTTTTGCCACTGCTTAGATTGTGATTCAGAAAGAAAAACCAGCATCTTTACTCTGTGCAATACATCTTTTGATCGATCAAAGTACTCTCGTCGATTTTCCATAATCCACCAGGCAACTTGGCTGGCACCAGCAGGAAAATGCTCGATATATTGTTCTGGAAACATATAAAAACATAATGATTTTCTATTAAGACATGCAGAGAAGTGGAATCACAAACGCATATTGATAAATTATAAACTACAACAATATATCTAGTACAGGAGTCTTCAACTTGATAAGAGTAAAAGATTCCAATCAACCAATAAAGCAATATGAATGTACAATCAAACCCAATAGTCTTATCAATTTCCATTGTTCAAACTTCAAATTATTAAAAGGTTAGAAGTTTATATCTATATGCAGGAAGTGAGGCATGGTGGTGAGGATCCTCTGCTAACAATTGAATTATATAATATTGTATCATTTTATGAAGGGTTTAGAAACAAAAGTCCTAAAACAATAATTCTGGAATTAGTATGAGATGAAGAACTAAGCCTTTGACAAACTTCAATAACTTTCTTACACTAAAAACATAAGGAATTGTCAGCAATCTGTTCTTACCAATCCATGATGCACAGACAGCTGAACCAGCAATGACAAGATCAGCCTTCATTGCAGTTTTGAAGCTGAGATCAGCTTTGTCCTCAAGCACCTTGATCCGTCTCCTAGAAAGCTCTGACATCAAACCACCTTTCTTGCTAAGCACAACTGCTGAAACTGTAGCCCCACAGCTCAAAAGTTCTTTTGCCAACTCCAACATTGAAAGTGGAGCTCCAGTCATGGAAAGCTCATGGAATATCAAGATAAATCTTCTGGACCAAACCAGACGAGCAAAGTCCCCCTTCCTGTTACATGTCCCAGAACGTCTCTCTGGACTCCATTCCAGAATCCTATCCTCCATTGGGCCAAACGGACCAACAAGCAATCCATACGTACTATTGGCTGTAGGAATTTCTGGCTCCTGCTCTTCTATATCACCCTTCTTAACTTCTGTAGTTAGTTTCAGCTTACCACTTGATTTACCTTTCAAAGCACGTCTTCTCCTGCTCCTCTTCTTTGAGCTTGTTTTACGATGAGATGGAACATCATTGTCTTTGTTGGCCAAAGCTACATTTATAGTTTTACCAGTCCCTGCTATTTTAGCATCAGTCTCATTATTAGCAGACAATGAATTATCACTAGCAAGCAAATCACGGCGCTGAACCTGTTCGGCGTCTGAGCCAGTATTTCGCGGCCCAGTTCCAAAGCCAGAAAATTCCTCCTTTTTATCACTATGAGCCCACCTGGACTGAACAAAAAATCCAAGATAAGCCCAGAGGGTAATTAGAAGCAACCAAAAAAGTAAACGATTGCTTCGAAACCACAGTGCGCCGCCTACACTGCTCCTTCCTTCTTTTCTTGGTGTGCGACCAGAATTCAGTCGCCGAAATGAAGGCGAATTTCGCGGAGTTGATCTTCCTGATAACGTTGATTTAAAACTGCCACCTAACCTTAGTGAAGTCTGTTTAGACAAATTAGGCTGAAATTCCCCTCTATTAATGCTTTCCTCCATTAGCAGCTTTCTGAACTATCATATCACTAAAAAAGCCTCACTCTATCCCCTTCTAGGGATAATTCCTCACTCGAAATCCAACCACAAGCCTCCAAGAACGCTTCAAGCTCCTACACTAGTTTTCTGAATCCACCACACAAAAGAAGTAAGCTAGACAGACAACAAAGATTTTATTTCCATCATAATTCATCCAAAGAGAAAGAAAGAAAAAGCATTTTTCCAAGTTGGTTCAGCTATTCACCTAAACATTCAACAATTCGTTTCTTGTTATTTCCTCCCCTAGATTCTCAAGATCCTGTCCTACCAAAAAACCTGGAAGTAAAAGAATACAATTTTATTTAACTGTTTGTTAGAAAACAGTGTTGGGTTTGTTTCCAAACCAAAAAAGGAAACGCGTAAACAAAGAAGGTAAAGTTACTTAATCAAGAAACCCATGGTGTAAAAATGGCAAAATAGCAGAATGAGGGGAAAAAAAGAAAGAGAAGAGAAGAGCATTACATGGATCGTTGAAGATCTGTGCATGACTGAGTTTGAAGAGCGATTCTTGAAGTTGGTTCTTCAATTGAACACTGAGCTGTGCTTCTTTCAACACGTTCAATAGTACACGTAGAATAGCTCAGAGAGAAAGAGAGAGAGAGAGAGAGAGAGAGAGAGAGAGAGAGAGAGGGAGAGAGAGAAAGTTGGCAGTGTCATTGTGGGAAGGTTTGAGAGTTATTTTAGAGAAAGAAAGAAAGAAAGAATTACAAATACCACGTGCGTCCTGCACGTGCCATCTTGCTAATTTTCACTCCCGCGGTCACACACTGCAGCGTCGGTAGTCTCACCCTGAGATTCTGAGCGTTGGATCAATCCAACGGCCTCTTTGGAGTTTGACCTAGGTCCCACCACTTTGACTTTTATTTTTGTTCTGTCATTCTATCAGCGAGAAACTGATTTATTTAGTAACGTTAGATTTTTTTATAATTATTTAGTATATTAAAATTGATTAATTATGAGAATATTGTTTGATTATGGAATAAATTCTAAGACTCTTTTTCGTGGATTTCATCTCATATTTCTTTTACTAGGACCTACAGTAAAACTTAATTATTTTAACAATATTGCATATACACCTTTTAACATTATATCAACCTTTCTTAATTATTTAAAAATAGCACGTCTACTCTCATAAATGATTATTATATAAATTAAAAAAAAAATAGAGATATTATGTATCATTTGAAAATATCACGATATATAAATGTAATTTATTCTCAATATTTAGTAAAACATTTTATTATAAAAATTTATGTTATAGTCTTTGAAATTATTATGTATATTTATTTATTATTAGGTTTTCAAGGAAATAGTGATAGGTTAAACATTTTACGCATGCATCTACACTAGTTGGATAGAAAGTAACATTTTGCATATTTAGTTTAAAATAACTTTTATCTCTCCATTTTATAAAATCCGTAATTTGTTTATTTAAAATAAAGATATTTAGTTTTTATTTTCAAATATCAGTAACTTTAGTTCAATGTTTACTTTTATGTATATTTTATTTTTATTTAATTGAACTATAATCTAAAACATTCATTAAACATGACATTCGATTTAATTAATCAGAATAGAAAACAATAAAACTAAAAATTAAATCAAAATTACGATTTTTTTAATGAAAAGACTACATACCTGTTTTAAGATAAGAGACCAAATAAAAGAATCGAATTTAAACCTTTCTTTATTCAAACTAATTTATTTATACAATAACATTTTAAGGTTAGAGTAACAAATTAGGGTATTCTAGTTAGATTGAAGTTAATTTCTTTCACATATTCCTACAATTCTTTATTCAAGATAGCAAGTTCAAATCTATTATTCTAATGTGATAAGTACGAACTAATCATCAAAAGGAAATTTTTAAAATTAAACTAAAACCAAATCTCAAAATACTTAAACTTTTAAGTTCCTAAACGTAATAAAATATAGTAATAATATAATTCTAAACAGTTTTAAAATTTTAATCAAGCATCATCTAAAGTATTGATTGGTTTTCTCAATCATAAACTAAAATTTTAAAAGAATACTGTCTCTCTAAGGCAACGTGTATATATTTAAATTTAATACATTTACAAGGACGAAAATTATATTCCACGCCCATATCAAGAATTAATGAACTAAGTAACAAAAATCAATACCAAGCATCGAACACCAAACCTTTTCTTGGTAACAACAATACTATATTAACTTCCTTTGATAACACGAAGTCTGAGTCTCAAGTCTTAATAGGAGAAACAAAAATTCAGAAGGCAAAAAAAACCACGCAGTCAAAAACACTAAGTTGAATGTGGAAAAATAGAAGGATTACACTATTAACGCGGCTCATGATAATTTACCACAAGTCAATACCATATGAATATGAAAACCATTTACACGAGAAATTTTCAACTCCACGAGCAATCAGTTGCTGTAAAACAATCGTCGTTCTTTTCCCACATCCATAGTTGTAGAAAAGCCTGCCTATGTTTCTCACGAGCTTAACGAAAGCAAAACGCAAGAAAAATCTGCAAAGAAGCCAACCACTGTCATATAGTTTCCTCAGCAACGATTACAACGACATCAACTGCAAATTCATTTATACTTGTGATCGATCATACTTACCGCACAATTACACAAGCAACTACCACCTGTCAAGCTGCAATTAACTTCTTTAAATGGAGAACAGCATGAACAGGCGGTTATATAACTGCAAAGAAAAAAATTGAACACCGGGAGAAAAAAGAGGTGTTTCAGTCTATAAAGTCCAAGGGAAACCCTCAAAAAATAAGTTAAAAGATATTCCCAGCGAAAATACAAGCTCTATAATCACCTAAAAATTCTTGAAACATATCGCTGCCCAAAGTACTCCAGAACAAAAGCTGGAGGACAAAGGACCAGTAGGAAGAAGGCCTGCGATACTAAAATTATGAAAACTTAGAAAACTTAACACTAACAAGAAAAGAAATGCATCAATGGAGAGAAATAACTAACCTTATCTTCTTATTCAAACAAGTTGCATTCTATATAATACTTCACTGCCCAAAGTTCATCTCCGAGTATCTGCATGGAACATAAACAACACCCATTGAGATTATATTGATCTATTAAAAAAAGGGTGCCGCCAGTATTACCCCTAAAATCCAAAGAAAAACACCACGGTAAATCCATGCTCAAGCATTCACAAAAAGAAAATTGATTAAAATGCCTAAAATCAACTTGCCTGCGGGGCTTATTATGCCGCTGTCCAAACTCATCATTTACAGGCTCTGAAGACAGATCAATTTCAAAAAATAAATTATTTACAACCAATGGCAACAAGTAAACAATATCAATGGAAAGGAATATCAATGTCCTACCAGATTTTGGTGGTGCCTTCCATTCATTATTAGCTTTATTCACATTATTTTCCTTGCTGCAAAGAGTCAATCATGAAAACAGAAATCACAAAAAACAGCAAAAAGCTACAGAAACATCAAAATTAGCAAGGAGGCAAGAAAAGCATGGGAAAGCCCACTTCATCATGAATCCCCCCTCCCAACCAAACTCAACAAATGAAATAAATCAATAAAATACAAAAATCATCATTCATGATATCAATTCATAAAAAGCTATAAAGGTACCGACCTTGAAGTAGCTGTTGCAGATGTCTGCCCTGATTGTCGGGCATGATAAGCACCATCAACAGTGAGATAGGGTGGACAGTATGTAGCCCCTAAAGCACCGGCTGCCCCTAAAGCTCCTGCCGCCCCTAAAGCTCCTGCTGCCCCAGTCAAAACTGGTAGCCTGAACCAAAAAAGGAAGTAGTTAAATAGTGTTCCAAAGGAAACAAAAACAGAACAAAAGTTTTTTTTTTTCACAAAGAATGAGACGCTTGTGTGTAAGCATATTCCAAACATTAATTGATTAGAGTACTTAAATATCATATTGATTGTAAAATTCTTCAAGAAAATTGCAATGTGCAGCATACACAGATACACGTACTCAGGAAGGAGATTCCGACCAATTTAACATATTCAGTCATTAATATTCTTACCAGGCCATTTCCGAGTTTCCCAAACCAAGTTGAGGCTGAGCAACATATCCAGGGAATGCCATGCCAACAGCAGGAACTCCTATGCCACCAGGATGCTGCCCTCCAAATTGCATAACTGTGTCCCACCAGTGCCCAGCGAAAATCAGAAAAATTGATCAAAGAATTTAAAAAAAAATATGCATCTGTTTTGAAAGCTTCACGACTATAAACACACCCCAGGGGGTGTTGATAAATCAGGACACCCTCTCCACAAGAAAACTCATCTGTAAGAGAGTAAACAATATAACTACTTGATTTTCCACAGACTAGTGATAATACTCATTCCAGTTCACGCACACGGCAACATTGTATAACAAAGACAGAAATGCAAATTAACAATAACCATATTGGATTCCAATTTTCCGATATAATGGCACTGTGACACTTATCAAGAAAACAGCAGATTAAAACTGACCTGGCAAAAAGGTTGGGAAGTTCTGATCTCCATGACTACCACTGATATTTCCAGCAGTCCCCATAGTTCCACCATAAACAAAAGAGCCCCTTCCACTACCTTGGGAAGCTCCCCTTCCCTTCCCAACCAATGCACCCTTCAATTTACCTGATTCTGAAGCTGCATCAATTTCTCCAGAATCCAGTGAACTAATTGCGGCGGATGTGTTGGGGGGCGATGAATCTTGAGACCCACTACCAGGTCGATGACCCAACTGTGGAGCAGGGGCTTGGACAGAAGGTGAAGTTCGCCCTGGAGCAGTTCTCTGAATAGCCTGGAGTTGAGTTGGATCAATTTTACTAGCTTGATTATGAGAGGTAGCAGGCTGATAATTCACGTGCACTGGTACTGCACCACCCCTCCCAGTACCTCTTAAATGAGGAGACTGAGAAGCATTAACTCTAGAAGATCCAGGTGGGGGAATATGCAAATTGTTAAAAGCCTTTCCAACAGATGGAGCTCCAGGCCCATCAATATACAACTTCTCCATGCTAACATGATCGACAACATTCTTTCCCCGAAGAAGTGCATTGTTTTGTTGAACCAAAAAACCCTCATCGGCAACACCAGGCCGAACGTTCCTGCTCGCAGCACCAGTTTGGATGTCCCCTTTTGGTGTCACACTTGTATCTTTGTTGGAAGAACTTGAAGGGTAAAAAGGGGGAGATGCATAATTCAAATTTGATGCAAACACCTGTTTCTTGGAAGGTACAGGATCAGGCTCTGAATTAGAGACAGGAGTGAAAGTTTTCCCAGAACCAGCATGTGAAACTTTCTCTGGCTGCTTCCCATATCTTAGAAAATGACAAAACAAGATTATGATCAGAAAATCTATAAAATGTATAAGTAGCAAAAATTCAACTAATCTTATAAAATACAAAGTCTGTACTCACTGTTTACTTTGCACCTGGGATGCTGAATCATTGCTCTTATTAGTAGGCTCATACCTACGGGGTCCTCTCCCTCGCACAACACTCTTTGGTTCCTGAGTTTGATTGCCTCTGTTATCATACCCTTTTCTGTTACCTCGAACATATCCTCCATTGCGATCAACACCTCGTGTTTTACCTCCACGACCTCGATAACTACCCTTAGAAGGTCTCCTTCCCTAAATTTTAAACACAGAATACATTAACAAGGTTTTTTCACTTCAATAAGTAAAATAAAAAAGTCGAAGTCATTCCTTCAAAGTAATTTACAAAATCAATCATCACCTCTTTGTAGTGCCTTTCTTGCAGAGTAATTTCTTCGAACTTATCATGTCCCCACTTCCTGTCATCCTTGGACTCCCAGAGTCTCCTTCCACCACGCATGCGCCTAACAAGATAAAAAAACACAAATGTAAAAACAAAACAAAACCAAACCTTCAAATCAACCACGTAACACTACACACAAATTATGCACAGGTTTCGGTTAGGATTTAGACACCTGTGGCGTGCACCGGCATTATCCCTGAAGCGATCATCGTGCATATAAAATGCTCCAGCAGTGGGCACCGCAAACGGTTCATTTTCCTTCTTCTCTTCATCATCTCCATTCCCTGATTTCTCCAAAGGGTCTTTCACATCAGCATCAGAGTCCTTAACCACTGTACCATTGGCAGCTCCTTCCTCTCCAACCCTACCCTCATCCTCTTCTTCTTCCAACAACTCTTCCTCTTCTTCTTCCTCCTCCTCCTCCTCTTCTTCTTCTTCCAATTCTTCTTCTTCGTCATAATCTGCCACGCCACCCTCGCCGTCGGAATCATCGGAATGGGTTATCCGGCGATCAGCGGCGGCGTTTCTTGCGTCAGCGTCGGCGTCGCCTTCCTCATCATCACTGGCCTCGCGCCTTCTCCGCATTCCGAGCGATCTCGTAGCCTCTTCCGGATCACTCTCGTACTCAAGTCCTTCTTCACCCGCCGTAGCCATTCCTAAAACCCCTCAAAAACCTAAAAACCGCAAAAACTGAATCAGTGGCAACCACCAAAACACACGAAGGAAACGACCAAGAAATCAAAAGCGAATGAGCGCAGCCAAATGGAAACCCAAGATTATTGGAGCGCGAGAGGTGAAGAAAGAAGGCTTAGATAATTGAAACCCTAGATTATTGGGGTGGTGGGTGGTCTTGCAGTGGGAGGAAAGGGTTGTACCTTGCGAAACGAAACCCTAGATTAGATAATTTTGGGACATTTGATTGTGTGTCGTTGGCAATTGAAACCGAGAGACGAAGAAAGAAGGCTCTAAAAAAGCGGAAGGGTTGTGGTGAAATTATCTTATCGTCAGGGTTATTTCAGGAATTTCAAAGTCGGTTCAGATTTTTTAGTAAGTGATTTGTTTGTCTACTCACTTCTCCAACACGTGAGAGATGGCTCAAGTTTATGCCATAATTTAAATTATTTACTATAATTTAATTTTTAAATATGTTGCTTTTGAATTATCTTACATATATTTTAATATTTTTATTTTTCTATTATTCAAGTTTATTTCACAATTTATTTAAACACATTAATATAATCTATTTTTTAAAAATAATTTTATCCACAAATTATAATATTTCTAAAGTTAAATTCTTAAGTAAATTAATATAAATTTAAAATATTTTTATATGGATTGATCGTAATTACATTTTTTTTTTAAATTGTCAGAATAAAAATGTCCATTAATTGACTCATAAAAAATAAAAGGGTAAAAAAACTAAACCGAAAAATAAATCAGAAACCACGATCTGTCATTATACTTTAGAAACTAAAAACAAAAATATGAGAAAGTTTTCGATACTAAAGTATATTTTATCCAATAAAATAAATAGAAACTTTTTCTGTTTGTCTTTTTCTGAATTTTTGTATTTCTACATTACTACAAGAACATTTTAAAATAAGAAAATAATAAAAAATAAATTAAATATTTTTATAAATTAAATTAATTTATAGATAAAATAATTTATAAAAATGTCTCTGTGTTTTTTTTGTTCAAAATCATATTTCACTCATCTATAAACTATTTTAACTTGTACAAAAAAATATTATCTCAACATACTATTAGTAAGATAGAAAATAAATTTAGTTTTCTTGATAAATACAAAGACTTTGTTTTCATAAATAATAAAGAAACGAATGCATTGATAAAAGAAAATGCTTAGCATATCCTCTCCCTCTCACTTGCGACATTGAAAGGGAGAAGCTGAAGTCAATTAGGGATTTAACTCTATTTTAATGAAACTGCAAGTTTAATAGAATAAATCTCTATCACATATATGATCTAATAAAATAATATTTTTAATAATATAATTATATATTAAAAAATCGATTAACTATAAGTATCTTATAAAAAATGAAAAAAAAATATGAGAATTAAATATGATCTAGAATTAATGTGATTTATGAGATAAATAAATAAATTTTAAAAAATTATCCTTTAAATTTATTTATTTTTAATTCCAAAAGAGTTGGACTAATAGTATTTTTTATAAGAAATGATGTATAGTACTTGTAAGGTGTTATGTTAATGTAAAAACAATTTATAAAATTATAAGATATATTAATAATATTAAGAATAAAATTTGTATTCAAGATAAAATATGTAATTATAATGGATTTTCTTCATCTATAAATAGAATAACTTAGATGTAACCCAATCAATTTTATCCGACTCTACCAATTTTAACCCAATTTTTTTTTGTGTACTAATTTAATCACCTAGTAGTTATTGTTTTAGCTTTCCTTTCCATTCCTAGTTTCCATTTTCTCATCTCACCGGAATTACAGTACTAATAAAATGATCATATGCGATTAACATAAGAAATCTTGTTCCACTTATTATAAGTTAGTCGGCAGAGTAAAGTTCATATTTATATGATTCATATAAAAGGAAACCCACAAAGAGTACTCTATCTGGAGTTGCTGATGACAGCTACGGTTAGAAGTGAATAGCTCTGAAAAGTTCAAGGCTAAAATAAAGTAATTTCGTTGCGTCAACAACACAAAAGCAAAGTTAAATGTCATTTTCAAATTTGACAAAACTCCAGCCTCAGAAATAACAGCACTATTGCATCTTTCAAGGTTCAAGATTAAAACTGTGTATGTAGTCTAAATCCAAAATTAAGTTCCATTATCACTTGGAGATTGACTCAAATTCAAGTACACTAATTAAGTATAATAGACTATGCCACACAAGGGCAAAGGAACTCAGGATAGCAAATTATCTTGGTGAAGGAACATCTAAAGAAACAGGCATTGCGGGGACAGGAGTAAGGAGATGTTTCTCAATCATCAGAAGCCTTTGGAGAATTTTCAGGGGTCTTGATAAGTGTTGATGTCTCACCCTTGTGTGCCATGACAGCAGCTTTAAACTCCTCCACTATTGACCCGTCCTTGAACTTCAAGGCAAATGTTGAAAGGCCACCTTTCCCTTCGCTGGCGCTATTGATGCAGGCAAAAGTAACACCCTTCTTATCCATATTAGTGAGCTTCATATCAGGGTAAAGACGTGCATTCAAAATCAATCTAAAATTTCCCCTAGACCTCATAAGAAGTCTGGCCTTTTTGGTCTCACTGGCAACATTAACCTTCAGTTCTCCCTTTCCCCGTTCCTTCCAACTGCTATCAACAAACTCAAACAACACGGAATCTGCATTAAAAATCACTTTTTCATTTTCTTCCCCAGTTTCAACAGCAACCTCCTGCATTGCTAAGCCACTACCCTCATTCTTAGAAACAGCAGATGCCCCCAAAACAGAACTTCCATTGTTGGATAAACCAAGACCAAAGGGCTTATCACTTTTCAATCCAAAAATAGAACCAGATCCGTCATTCGAAAAGGAACCAAAGGAAAATGAGGAAGTAGAAAATCCAGTTCCAGCAAGACCTGTAAAGGCATTTTGGCTACTTGAGTGCAGTTGAAAGGACTTCAAATGACCACCTTCAGCATTTGCCTCTTCATTTTCGGCTTTGCTGTCTTTCTTATCCTCATTGTCAGTGTTCTCATTCTTACCATCATTTTCAGAATCCTTGCCCTCCCCTATTTCTTCATCATCTAACTTACTGGCACTCTCATGTGCAGCATCCTTCTTATCCTCATTTTCACTTCCAGTGACATCCTTAATTTGTTCTTTATCTACCTGAGATTTTTCATCAGTTATTTCCTTTTCTGCAGTATGCTCCTTGTCTGCATCGCTTTGTTCAGCAGCATCCTTACCCTCAGTAGGTTTATCCTCTGCCTCATCAGTTTTGTTCTCTGACTGCTTTGTTTCGTCAACTTCAGCTTTCTCAGAATCCTTAGCTATACCATCACTACTTTTTGAATCGTCTGCAACAGTGTTCTCACCAGCTGGTTGTACTCCAGTAGTAGTCTCCGCAGGATTAGCACTGGATTCAGTGGGAGCAACAAGGCGTATTCCAGCAAAAGGGTTTGCGGAAGGAGCAGAACTAGTTTGTTGGCGACGAACCTTAACTATCCTTCTGGTTGCCAGAACCTCATCACTGGCTCTCTTGAAAGTGCCTGTCTCAAGTTCAGGGGAATCTTCCTCATCATCAACGGGAGTATCCCGACTGAGCTCCCTTCCAGCAGCCCTTTTCTTTGAAGATGGAAGGGCATTCTCAGCATCTCCCATTGTAGAAATAAAACTTCTATTCTACGAAGTTGAAGGACAACAGCAGCTGCAACCATGGAACTAAAATCTCATTCTTTTCCGCTAAAAAAGAGTACAAAAATTCAAAATAAAAAATAATCTATATAAATAATGGCAAAACATGCATATACACACAATACAAATTAAAAACCTCATAAAAAGTTAAACATTATAAGAAAAGTACCATAAAATAATAAAATACCAACCAGCAGAAATACATACAGATTAGAAATCTCATCTATATGAATTCAACAAGGCAACCCATATTATATTTTCCCTGAGAACACTGTAGAAGGTTTGGTAAAAAAAAGCACCTAAATTATCCATGCCAAGTACATTTGCTCAGATAATAATTTGATAACATAGAGCACAAAACAGAATAAACTAAAGGGAGAGAAAAATAGCTCGAGAAAGCATCTGAAGGGCATCTTTACACAAGAACCAGTGAATAAAGACTATCAGCCAAAGCAATCACTCCAGTGGCAAGGTGCAAAATATACTAGAATTGCAACTAGTATTTCAAAGTAGTAAACAGCCAATATGTTATTTGGTTTCAACAAGTTTGCATTCTGTACTTGGAGTTTATAGGTATGCTTGAATTAAGCTACCATCATAAGTTAATCTTAGATTATGCATAACCTAAAATCAGCTTTTGAAGAAGCTAAATGAGAGAACTTCTTTAAATCAGCTTAGCTAATGTACTTCTCTAATGAGAGTTATCGAGAAGTGTAATCAAATAAAACCTATGTAACGATAAAATAACTAAACACCTATAAAAATAACAATAGCTCAAATATCATAATTTCAGATTCTTCGCAGCTCTAAATTTTTAAGCTGTAATATTCAGAACCCTGCATTATCTCCTTTTAGGTAGAAAGAGACAAAGTAAACAAACAAATAGAGCAGAGAAGATTTAGGGAGGATTAACAAGAGTGACTATATAACCTACCCAATGAAAAAAAAAAACATTGAATCTCAAAATCAATCAGAGGAATCTGGGAAATAGAATGTTCCCAAAAACCTAGATAGTTAAAGTAATATGAATTATTTCCGAGTATCAAAACATGAAATCCTAGGGCAAATAGAAAAATAATAACAAAAGGTCCAAATCAAAGATTGAAATGATGGAACATAGAGGCAAAGAGTACCGCATGGACTACTTACAGGCAAACAACGAACAATATTTTGTACGATCCTGTAGGAATCCTTCGATTTTAAAAATTTACATAGATGAGGGCAAAGAATAAAACGTAAATTAAAATTAAAATTAAGAAGAATAGAGTTAAGAAAAAAAAAAAAAAAAGGAAAAGATGATAGGAAATAATGAAGAGTTGAGAATACAAACCCTAAAAACGATGGAGAGTGCACAGAGAGAGGGAAGATGATAGTGGCACCAATATACTCACACAGCTGGCAGCACTCTCTCTTTAAGAAGAAAAAAAATTCAGAATATAGACACGTGGCTTCAAACAACATTAATTTTCATATGCTCATAAATTTTTTATAAAAATTGAATAGTAATGGTAACACGAAAATTAAACAATTTATATTCTTAATAAATATACGTTATTACTTTTAATTTATATAAATAAAAAATTAAATAATTTAGGCTAATATAAAATTATATATATAAGTGAAAGAAATAGTTATCAAAATATTAAAGATAATGTCATAAAAATATGTTTTTTTTTTACAAAAGTATATTGTTTTTATTAATTATTAATTATATACATATAAAGTTGGTGGAACTTTTATTTCTTTTATAAAGTAAGACATAAATGGTTTACTTTATTGTCTTAAACAAATAATTGATATTATTTTAATAAATAAATTAATATATTTTCATAAAAATATAATAAAATTTTAATAATACAATAAGTGTGAGATATTAACTTTTCATTTTAATAAACAATAGTTATGTGAGATACTACTTTTGCATAAACACATAGATGCTGAAACATTTTTTTTTTTCTAAAATAAAAGTAGAATGGTATTTCACCGCATTTCATTGTGTTCAAAATAAATAACTAATATTATTTTAATAAATAAAATAATACATTAATTAAAAATGTTATTAAAATTTTAATAATACAATAAATACGAGACATTAACTTAAAATTATAATAAATAATTCTTTGGAATATACAACTTTCGTTCTAATATATATATATATATATATATATATATATTAATAAGTGGATTTAAATATAATATCCACTTCCTAGAAGAAACACTTTAAATATATAATTTGTTATAATCAATTGCAGATATTTTCATGTTGTAACTTTATTCTATATTTAAAATTTTATTCATTATTCATTTTAATCATTGTTATATATTTTTTATTTTATATAGTTCACAAAAATATATTTAAAAAAAAATCATAAAATTACTAAAAATGCATATTTTGATTTCTAGATCTTAGGTCTTGGCTTTTAATATTAACATATAAAAAAAGATAATTTTATGAATAATTTTAATAATAAACCATATCTAGCATTGGTCCATGATTTAAAGTTCTTCCAAGAACGCACATTAAGGGAATGTTTGTATCAGGTAAACCATATCTATAGCATTGTTCTCATCTTCTTCTTTTTTTCTTTTATTTCTTTCTTTCTTATCCTCAAATCCACTCCTCATAAGCAAATAAATATATTACCATTTAAAGTAAAAAGAATCTTCCAACAAAAGAATGTTTTCAGCCACTATTGTTTTGCGCATAACATTCGATATGTTTTTGTAGAAAGTTCATCCAAGTATAACTTTTTTTTTTTCTAATATTAAAATGGAGAAAGTTCGTGATAAGTTGATTTTTGTTTAGTTTATGTGGTTTCAAATTTTGTGCAGTATAACTTTTTGAAACCATAAAATGAAACCTCATTTTCAAACATAAATGATAAGATACATCTAAATGTAGATCCATATGTTTTATAATTAAGAAAAATTGAACTCATTAATTTTAAAATTTTTATATGAAGACAGAAAAAATTTTAAATACTATAAATGATTCCATTCCTAACAAATTTTAAACTATTGAACTGCACTTTCGTTGAATTTAGTAGTGTTTAACTTTTAGTTTTTCCAACTTTACTTTGAAAGTAAAATGCTTCCCGATTAAATTTTGAAAAAACAAAACAATGGATTTATGCTTTAGTATATTGTATATAGTTTAGCTTAAGTTTCTACTTAATTATTTTTAATAGTTGGAGTCCAAGATCCAATGGACCAACAAAACCTGGTATCCACTCCAACCTTGTTTTATTTAATCAGAGGATGAACAATCACGGTACTTTATGACAAACCAAACTTTATCCCGGTTGCTAACAGCAAGTTGAACAACTTGGGGGAATCATTATTTTCTCTATTAACCATCCATGTTTACAATCCAGGAAAATATAAAATATTTAAAAAATGGTCATGAAAAAAAAAAAAAAAAACTATCTAAAATTTAAGCAGTCACTCATCTCTAGTTCCGTTTTTCTACATTCACAATGGCAAGAGTATATTGAGGTAAAAGCCTCAAAAGAATGTGCTATATATAAGCTCTAGTAAATTTTGACGGACCCTATGGAATATTGTTTATATTACGTGCAAAATGACAAAATTCAGGGCACTACAAAACCACAACACCAGGAAACAAACAACCAGTCCACAAAACCTCTTCATGTCACCTTGAGGAGACCTGCATTTTAAATTAAAGAAAATGAAACCGACAATAATAAACTAGGAAACCATCAAGTTTATGTTATGCATAATCATCCAAAAAACATGCAATGCAGATTGGCAGATGCACACAAAAACGAGCAGGTATATGCAAGCATCCAAGTAGAATGAAGGAATGATTTAGCAATCCAAAATAGTCTCAGATCATGAAAATAACCAAAAACTATTACTCCATAACATAGTGTGAATAATGCTAAAACAAATATTTTTATTATTAAACAGACTACGCCTACTGATTTTCACATTTTTGCAAATCCAAGGTAAGATGTCATAGCCAACGCAATACGAAAATTTGATCCTAACCTCAGATAAATATCCCAGAAGCTGGAACAGACAGTCTTGATGGGACCTAGTGATGTGGGGCAAGCACTGCCAACAAAGATGAATAAATAGTGAGGAATAAGAAGCAACCAAATTTTATTAAAAGAAACAACTTTATTGAGGTGACTTTCCCAATTGAGTTCAGTAATATTGTAACAGTACCCAATCTCATAATAAAGTTTCGAAAGTAAATATATGAAGCAAACAATTACTATTATTATATAACAAAAGAAGTCAAGGATGAATTCAGAAAGTCAGGTAATAGATTTGTAGGGTTCTCATTCCTAGTAAGCAATAGTTATAATATTTACTCAATGATTCACTATTGACAATGGATGTTATTTTACAATTTCCTCCCTGATTCACAATTATACAGCCTAAATGCAGTGTGGTATCCAATACTCTAAAAATAGAGAGCAATTAAAATTGTTAGGACTTAGGTGGTAGTAGTAGTTATAGTAAAAACAGCTAGTCGTCAAACGGTAGTTAGAAATGGCACTTCAGAAACAATTAATCACCAGAGACAAAATTTCGATTTTCACACCACCCCAACCAATTGCTTTTAGGCTGACGGGGCTCCTTCATTATTCGTACCCCACTCTTCTTCAGCCTCGTTACCATTAACGAGTACTGTACCATCTGTAGAATCTGCATCCACTACAACTGCCTCCTCTTGGCTTCCTTCCTCTCCATTCTGTTCCTCTGCGTAGTGCTCTTCTCCATTTTGTTCAGTCAACTACAAAATGACAACAAAATAAACAAACAGTCTAACACCACGACTAATAATGAATTGTGGTTATTATTTATGTACCATAAAACAAAATACTATACCTCATGAATAGAGTCCCCATTCTCCAGGTGCTCCTCTTCTTCCTCTATCTGCATGTTTCTGAAAGCTTCAACAAGGGTAACGTGTGATTTGTCAGCATGGTTGACGTACTGGTCTGCAGGAGGGTACACATTCCTATCATAAAAGAACACAGTTACAGAGTAAGTAAACATTTCATGGAGTTGGAGATGTTTTGCACAAAAAATGCTAATCTAACTACCAATGTTTCAAGATAGATTCAAGAAAATATGCATTCTCTGCACTGACCTTGTTTCTGCAGCTTTAGATTCGACAGCAAGTGCAACTTGCCAGTCTTCAAACAAATTTGGATATTCTTCAGGATCAGCCAATGATTCAGCAGCTTTTGAATTAACCTATAACAAAATATATGTACTATCTTTAATCCACAAGCCACTTATCAACTTGACAAGACTACCCAAAAAAAGGCAATTGAAGAGAATGGTCATTCCTACGGACGATAATGGATTAGAATCAGAAAATCTTAAGCCCTGGAAAATAATTTTTTATGGTAAAATATTGAAACCATATATAATTGAATGGGTGTTGATTCTTATATTTTCCACAGCAGAAGGTACAGTTCTTTTTAGGACTTTAGAGGATTCATGTTCCCACAATATCATACCCGAAAGTAAATATCAGGAAGTTCCAACCTAAGTAAACATCATCTACCTGAATGAGAAATTACCTTATTGAGATCTTTTCTCCAAATTGCCACTATCTCTGAGACCTTACTTGGAAGATAAGATCGAGCCATTAAAGCTGCCTCTGGAATTCGATTGCTGCAAAAGGGATACTTCAGCTATATATGTATCTAAAGTCTAATCATCCTTCCCTGCCACTAATGTTAGTAAGGAAAAGAGCACAAGTTTAGAAGATTACCTTTCTACTAATAGTTGAAGGCAGTCTTCTAATTTACCCAACATAAATAAGCATAGGAATGCAACATTGTTCTTCCCTTGTTCCTTAGCTAGGGATGCAAGTTTTGATATTCCTTCAGCATCCCCCAAAGAAGAATATAGGAGTAACAAGCCACTCAAATCCATTGCATGCTGTAAACATTCCTCAGCCATTTCTAACTGCAAGAATGGAAAATACAGTGAGAACTGAGCTACAATGGATCAAGAGACATTTCCAACAAGAAGCAATATGTATTCCCCCAATTTCTAGAATTATTACTTTTTCTGATAAGAAAAAATAAAATAAAATCTTAACTATACACTAGAATCAGAATCTACAACACAAAGTACATGACCCTAACTTCTTGTATTCAATGAAGAAAATCCTAATTTGTGCCACAACTAAAATATCTAGCCCCCCACAGCACAAGGTCTATATACATCATGTGCACATGGTCAAATCTGCAGAACATCATCACGACAATCTTTAATACATTTGGCTATTAATATTTAGGAGTGCGATCAAGCTTTAAGTATCAGATATATCAATAGACTTGAAGATTCAAATCACGTAAAGCACCTTTCCAGAAGACATAGCTAATTCTCCCAACTGCTTCCATTTAGACTCACTCTGCAATTCTACTGCAATACTCTGCAATGAAGGAGGATCCAAATCAAACTCAATAAGAGAAAATAGGAAAATTAGATACCTAGGTTAACAACTTTAACAAATTTAGCAATATCTCCTTGTACACTTATTACATGAACATACCTTTGCAACATCTAGTTTTCCAAGTTGTATCGCTAGATCAAATCTGTAGTCAGGGTCAGTAGCTACTTCAAGAGCATCTTCTATCATTCCTCGTGATTCGAGGAAGTGAGCCACACTGTCATAAAATCAAGTATCTCAATTACGATGCAAGTAATATATTAGCACTAATTACCAAATTTCATATAAGAAGATTGAAGTCTGAAGTTTGAATAAAAAAAGAATAGAACAAAATTCTAAGTCAAAGTGACAGGTAAATGAACATGTAACATTTATTTGTAAATATTCTGCATTAATAGTTTAATATCATAAAAGCATGATAAGCAAACATAGATGTGGAGAAGTAAGAAGTAGGTACAAAGTCCCCAATTAAATGTAATAATTATCATACAAAACTATTGTGTCAAAAGACTCCCAAATCAGCTACAAAAGATGCACTTCTATTTTTCAGCAGATTGAAATTCTATGCGATCATACCACACTTTTCTTGGACAAAACTAAAAGAATAGAGGGAATGTAAAATGCTAATACATGACATACATAACTTTATAAAGCATAACTCTGTTACCAAAAGCATTTATAATTTCTACACATATCAAACATATTTCTACACATTGAAAGGAAATTAATCATTCTCTTGCAATGTAACACAAGGTAACTTCTACCTGTTATGATGTTCTTTAGGGATTGATGGTAGAACTTCATTGGCCCTTTCCAAATCACCACGCATCACAAGTGTCTTGTACTCAATCAAGCTTAAAAGCAGTGTGTATCCCATAACACTGAGAAAAGAAATTGATAAACAGAAAATAGTCAGATTAATGCAATTTAGAACTTTGAATAATCAAAACAGAAGTTGCGCTTACTTAAACTCTTTGTCAATCAAATAAACGCGACTTTGGTTTGCAAGATATCCCAACAAGTACATAGGGCGATCCAAATGAAACATCGTAGTTACCTAAATACATAACTTAATGCATCAAGAGGTCTCAGATGATCCTTGTAAGTCAAGTAAAAAAGAATGCACGTACTTCTTTTCCTAAACTAGAACTCTAGACGGAAAAAGAGTTAATACCTCACCACCAACACAGTAATTAAGTCTCCAAGAGGAATTGTTGTAGATAAAGCAATCCCCAACCCACATGCCTGTCCTAACACGTTCATTCATTTCATGTAAGAGTTCAAAAGCATCTTCAACACCTTCCTCATCTACTGATCTTCCACTATCTAAATGTGACATAACAACATCACGCTGCAATAATTAAGTCAAAATGTGTAAAGGGCACTACCAGTGAAGATCTGCTAAATATCAGTTGGCAGAAATTGTAGGGCGCAAAATATTCTTCATAGCAAATAAAAAACTATAAGAAAAGAATGAAGTTCATGAGAATACTTACATTGTACTTCAGAATGTAGAATGATGTATCACTACCAATTGTTACTAGATCACCACTGTCAGCCCAGTAGAGGTTCTGACACAAGAAAATTAACAAAATTTAATTTAACAATGAATAAGAATGAAAAGAGCAGATAACTAGATCTCTATCACCTAATCAAAGTACTTACTTTCACATTGACATCAATGCGATAGATCAATCTGCATTCAGCCCAATCGTAAAAGCAGATGAAATCGTTGGAGCACATTGCCAGTAAAGAGCCACCGAATATTCTTTCAGCTGAAAATGTTGGTCGGACACTCCTCTTTTCCTGAAATACCCATTGTTTGAATTCAAACTAAGTATTCCATAGAGCAAATTTATTTCAATTTGGAGACCACTATAACAATGAGGATTAAATTTTAGTGAACTCTCCAGAGAGATGACCAAGGCATTCAATAAACAAATATGAAAAAAAAAAGGCTTGGTGTTCACTTCAAAGCAAAATTTGGCAAACTCTAGTTCAGATATAAATGATTTTCATAAGGAAAATTAATAGCTCCACATAGTGTAATTACACACTCCTAGTCATAAACAGATTGGTAAGAACCCACAAAATATAACAGTAACTTTATTAAATACTTGGAATATGATCACTGTAACTGATATAAGTCCAGGAATTAATCCATATATCTCTGGGAAACAACAAGAATAGAAAAAAAGAAGATAGGGATACTGCAATACTTAGGGAATGCTTCTAAATTCTTGTTCAGAGTATCTCTCTGGCTCTGAGAACAACATTTCTTTTTAAGAAAGGGTAAAAACAGAAACTCACAAGGTGTTCAAGAGGGCCTGCAATTCAACCAGTAGTGGCAGGATGAAAAGAGGGTTGAAAGAAGAACTAAAGAGGCCAACTAAACCAACTTCCAATGACCAGAAGGCGGCACATGAAAGTCACACCTGGGTGAGTCGAGTAAAGCAGTGTGTGAGACAGAATCTGCCAACACAACCAGTTGGATTCTGGTAGTTCAGAGAGATGCTCCAAATCATGTGATTGCAGGAGAAAAAGACAGTGACAAGCGGTGGTGGATAGCGTATTGCTCATCAGACAATGACAGGTAGAGTGGGACCAACCCACTTTTACTTAGATCTCTCTCTTTAGAGAGAGAGAGAGAGAGATGTATCTTTCAACACAAGTACAAAGAGAGAGTAAAAGAAACAAAATAAGTTCACCCCTACTACTCTAGATGCCAGATAAGTACAACTAAAAACAACTTTTCCAAAAGATACTATAAACTATTCTAACAATTCTCATCACCACTTTCATTAAACAAGGCACAAAACTATAAAGTATTTAAAGGAGTACAAACCTGGAAATTTTTGCTGAAAATTTTAATCTTTGATGTAGTTTCTCTGACAGCATATTCTCCCTCAAAAGACCAAACAAATTCCAGTGCTGAACCAAATGACCTATTTCTCCATGCCAATGCAGTGTATATAATATACTCACCATCTCCACATACAACAACAAACCTCCCATTTGGATTGTGCTTTAAATTCTGCACACAATAAATTAAATCAACAATCAGCAACAAACCACCCATAAAACATTGCCGATGACTGAACCAGCAATAAGGACTACTTTATTAAAATTAAATTCTAAAATATAGATAGAAAGTACAAAAAATAATTCCAGACTATCAACTCATTTGCTAAATTATATAGATGTCTAAGTTTAACAACACAAGATCCCTGCAGTTACAGTATGCTTGGGTTATGGGAATGAATTAGGAGCCCCTATCAACTTCCGCTTGAGCATCCCAGATATGATTTTGATTCAAAAGGCTTGTTTGGTTATTTTTTATGAAGCATAATTTTGCTTCTAAAAGCAAGTTTAACTAAAAGTGATAAAGAGTAGCTTTTGCATTGAGTTGAGAAATTTAAATCCCATTTTATCTCAAACTTAATTTTAAAATATATATTACTTCACTTCAAACTCACTTGTAATTAAATCAATTAAATAAAATCAAGTATTTAAGTGTTCAACCAGACACACCTAAATTTTGCATTTCAAGGTCTGGCATTACATAATAAAATATCATTTAAGCATACATAGATTTATGTCCATGTATATAAACAAGATCTAGACGAGGATGGTTAGATGACTAATTTAATCTTACATGTAATTACAATATTTTTTAATACAAAGAAAATAGAAACTTGAGAAAGATTCATGAAACATGAGAAAATGCCACATGATGAAGTCAATGAAAATGTACCAAAAAGTCTAATTTGCTAAATAATGTACATATGCCACTTTCTGAATTTGTCAAGTTTTGCATGAGAGAAAAAATAATTAAAAATAGAAAAGCCATGCAAAAGAGTGCAACAAAATATTTAAAAGTACATTAACTCACTTGGGGGTAGAGATCACAGGTGCCCAACTCCTTAACAGCTAAAGGTAACCTTTCTCCGTCAGCAATCTAAGAAGCATAGTACTTTAACATGTCACTAAAAATAAAGAGAACTTGACAGTTCTTGCCAGCAAATTATACAGCCAAAAAAGGTATACTAGAGCTCATACCTCTACATCTGCTCCTACACTTTTTATATTGACAGTCTGAATTTCATTATGCTTAGCCCAAATAATTTTCCCACTGCTGTCCATGCTAGCCACAGGTACTTCTCGACCAAGTTTGACCATAATTGTTCCTTCATCATAGCCAATCACAACTCTGTTTGAATGCACCCGATAATTTTGGTTATGAGAAAAAGAGTAACGATAAGGAGACTACATAATTCAGGCACAATTTGACAAATTCTCCCACTCAATATTATTCAAGGGAATAAAAAATTATATTAACAAATCACAAAAAACTCACCGACGTGAACCCTTCAAGTATCCAATAGCCCAGACTCTTTCAAGGCCATAGTTTAATGTGTTCTCAAGCCTGCAAGCACATCAAACCATAAAAAAACATTAACAAAATATACTTCCAACTAAATATAGTAACAACTTAAAAACAGAAACCTGAAATTAAATAGGAAAAGGAAGGAATAAATACAGCCTGTCGATCTCAATATGTGCTATCTTAATTTTAAATCAAATCTAGACATTATAGTCACCAAAATAAACTTTTCCAATCTTCTATGTACCAATACAAACAGCAAAAAAAAATAAGGGCAGATGCATATAAGCCTTATGCTATAAGGTCAAAAATCAACCATAAACAAATAATCCAATTTCCAACACCAAGTAATGATGATGGAAGAAAAAAAAAACTATAGGAAAATGCCAAATGGAACAAGCATAATTTTAAACCTCATAAGTAATCGGTGCATTTCACTTTACCTATAAGTTGTGGAGTGCCATATGCGTACTGTACCATCCTCAGAACCAGTAATGATTATAGGAAGTTCAGGATGAAAGCATACAGCAGATACATTGTGTGTATGACCTTCTAGGGTCTGGACACAACTTTTGGTCTGATAATCCCATACCTGTTTCGTAAGTCTCAAGAATGTTACTCCTCTTCATATACTATTTTTATGTATATAATTGCATAAAAGCAGGTAAATCTATCAAGCAAAAAATGAAAAGAAATATCAGAAGAAAACCTTGGCAGTGTGATCATCAGAACCAGTGATTAGATATGGCTTGTCACCACCTGTAAAATAATCAACGCAATTCACTCCTTTCTGATGTGCATCCAATGTAAAATTAGGATCTGGAGAGCCAAGATTCCAAATCTGAAAAAGAAGAACACAGTTGCTTTGATGTATTATATCATAGGATCATAGATTTATTTACTTTTTTGGCACAAAAGGAAACAACTAGAAACAACAACATAAATATACCTTGATGGTCCGATCAAGAGATGCACTAGCAAAGGTGTTCGTGTCTTTGGGATTAAATGTGACTTGCATGACATAATGAGAATGGCCTTCAAATATCTGGGTACAGACCCAGCCTTTTTCCCAATCCCAAAGCTTTATGAGCATATCATCAGATGATGAAAGCACATAAGGAAGGGTGGGATGAACAGCCACGCACCTTATGTAATCAGTATGTGCTTCGAATACTTTAACCTTATCCATCGTGTTGTAATTATATACACGAATAAACATATCATCTGCTCCAGCAACAACCCACTGTCTGCGTGCAATAAACTTGGCCGATCTAACTGCAAAATCATGTTGTATAAGGGCTCCACCGGTTCTCTAAGTAAGAAATAATAAAATATAAAAAGAAAAGTATCTTCAAGAAAATGCATCAAGAGGTAAAAATACAAACAAAAGGACAAAACAAGGTTCATGACTTCATGTACCTGGTAACTCGGTAACCTCAAAAGATTTGGCCATGGTCTGAAATAGAATAAATAAAATTATGTTAAAAGCAGAAGTTTTGTGAAGAACTTAAATGTAGAAACAGGAGAATTAGAAACTAACATCCCTAATTCACAATCTATGAAGATACACGGAATGTGTTCGAAGCTATGAAATATAAACAAAAATCAAGACCAAGATGCATGTTAGTAAAACAAGAATACAAATCCTAACCCAATATACTAGAAACTGCAATATCAAGCTTGCATATGTGAAGTGTTAAAAAAAAGGACAAATGCCAAATGGTGATCATAATATCTACTTATTCAAATATTATCAAACTACGAAAATGTGCTTAAGTCTCGCAGCTCAACTGAAAAACTAGAAAAGGCATAAAAAATATTCGGAAGCACATAATTTAGTTTAAATCTCTTCCAAAACCAGACTCCGATATCTGTTACGTAAGATTAATTACTGGTCTTACTATGGAAATTTCAGAAGGGTATGATTTGGATTAAAGAAACACACAATTTACTCATCAAATTACTTACCAGTATGTAAATTTCATACAAGTCCCAGTTTCTACCCGTTTTGAAGTAGAAAATACTATAATATTTCTAGCCATGCTTCAAGACAAAAAAATCACTTATATAGGGCAACGTTAATTCGTTCAATATTTTCTCCATGTAATGAGTCACTACATCATACACTATTATGTTCAATCAATCATATAATATAGATACTTGAAATTTGAAAGAACCATGGATAAAATAGGTTCCCCCTATTTGAATCAGTAGCTCATTATATATAGGCACCATGCAAAGGATGGGTTGTTTATAGATCAATCAACAAGCACCCGTATCTGACTTAAGTGTCAACATATATGTATCCACCATTACATTTCTCAATTAGAAAAAAACTCATTTATAACAATATACATAAAGAATTGCACACCTGAGATTGGTAGTTCCAGATACAGACAGTTCCAGAGTATAAACTCGCCAGAATCCTGCATTAACAAGGTTGCTTCAAGTAATTAAATAAATGACACCAACGGTAACCTTGTATAACAAACATCACTATTAGTGACTAAATCCCCGCAAACTACATATATTCCCAATAATAAAGTTTGCCTCACATAAAAAATTAGATTCAGAAACAAGACAACAGCAGAAGAAAGAGGCATTACCATGGTTCTGTTGGATGTAGATCCACACATTTTACTCTTTCTGATCTTTGCGCAAGCTTTCGCTGATCAAATATTACAATAACAAGTTAGATTAAGTAGCCAGAAAGTTAATAATTCACACTAAGCTTAGTTTCCGAGAAATATAATTTCGTAGGCAAGGAAATAAAAAATCTACGGGAAACCAAAAACAAATAAACATTGAATCAGAACACAAAACAGAATTACCTTGATTTCGAGTCTGAGAGGCTGCAAATGCAGATAACAAGAGAGAAAACAAACAAAGAAACAAACAAAAACACGCGTCAGAGCACGGTTCCACAGTAGATCACATTGAAATTGAAATAGCAAGAGCTAGAAAAGCGAATTGTGAGGCTCGCATTTCAAGTAACAGGTAGCAAGGCATTCGAAATTGAAAGAGCGAAGGGCGGAAACAGAAAGCAGGAAATCGGAGGGAATTCGGTCCAGATCTAAGGTTGTTAAGAATGCAGAAGCGTTTGCGAAGGAGCAGATCAAAGAGGAAGCTCACCATTTTTGCAGATTGGAGAGTGCACTAGCCTCTTCCGAGATCAATCGTCGGAGATCAGAAACCGAATTCGACGAGCCCAAGGAGATCGAGCTCAGTGATTGAGAGAGATATAGAAAGAGAAAGAGAGAAATGTGTTTATTTGTATTTTATGCAGGGTGTGTAAATACCATGAGGACGAACGAACGAACGAAAGAGAGCGGTGCTATGCAGTTAACGGAGATTACCAAAATGCCACTGGATCGGATACTACCCTGTGCCGTGTCAAACCGTATGCTTTCATGCTGGTGCGGAAATATGCACGGAATGGTGCCACCGTGGCAATGACATGTTTGCCATGTGGTTTCTCGGACCCACTTTTCTATATTAATTCATTTTTGTTCTTATAAGCTTTCCAAAAATTCTTTTTTCATATTTTATCTCATGGATAATTTTTATGGTTTACGTCAGTTTAATTCGTTAACTTATAAATATAGAGGTTTAATATTTTATGCTGATTTTTTTTTACAGATAAATTGTTAAAAAAAATTAAGATTAATCTGAAAAGGACATTTATAAAGTTTGGTCCTTGTTGTCTTTATTTTCACAAACAAATTATAACTTTTAGATTTATTGATTATTTTTAATTAAACTTTTTAATAGAGGATTTTAGAAGAAACTAAAAAGAATTTAGTCAAGGACATTGGTACAGGTTTTTCTTTAGAATTTGTTTTTCATTTATTACTGTGTTTTAACAAATATGATTAAAGATAACTTAGAAAATATATTTTTTTTTTTATAAAAACTAAAATCCAATGAATTTTACAACTAACATTCTTAATCAACTTAGATATTTATGTTTACACTTTTTATTTGGGTTTAAAAAATCTAAAAAATCCTTGTTCTTACATCTAAAAATCAGCATAAATATATTTAAATAATTTATATTTAATCAACTAATTTTTTAAATATAAATAATTAATTATCTTAAAACTGCTTTTTAACAAATTTACTCAAACAAAAATTAATTTAACTATAACCACAAAATATAAATTGTCAAAATACTTTAATTTTTACAATAATCCCGTATAAAACCTTATTCAATACCTTCAAATCCAAGAATATAGAATGATTAAGCAGGAAAAAAATGCCCTAATTTCAAATTAGTAAAAACATACGATTGAAGTTGGATCTAATTTTCATTAAACCAAAAAATAATGTATTAAAAAAGAAATTGATCTCTTCTGATTAATATTTGCTCTATTTGGTTTGAACATTTATTTAAGTATTGAGGATCAATATCAATGAAGTTTCTCAAACTATTTTACACATTTTATTGAATATATCACACAAATGAAAACATATCAATCCGAACGCAGAGATACAGACACTAGTATATTACATTACGAAAAATTACATAAGGAAAGATGTAGATTCTAAATTGATTTATTATAGGAACAACTTCGAAACAAACGTTTAACCTAACTGCAGAACATCATGCTCTCTCAGCAGTTAAGTCAGCATAACTACTTGTCTTCTGGCTACCAGAGGTTGGCTTATTGGATTCTTCCTTCTGAAGTCTGAAAAAAGAGTTGCAGTTGATTAATTTGCAGAATTATATTGATTAATTTAAAATTAGTAGCTAAGATTTTAAATTTGTTAGTATAGATTTTGTGAGAGTTTCAGTTTTATCTTTTAATCAATAATCAATGAATATAAATTTGCATTTAGTTATATAAGGATATTACGGTGTCAAAACTTGCTTCATTTGGCAGCTACGAGATTTACCTTAACGATGATGAATCCTTTGTCACATCCAAAAACAAGCCTGCACGAAGTAGCAATGTGATTGCGGTCAGTAAGAAATTATAGTAATTGTTTATTTTTTATTTTTTTCTCTTTTTTGTAGTCAAATGAAGTTTCAGATAATTACTGAGATGATCCTTTCTTGTAGCCAATACTCCATACTCTCTCGAGACCAAAGTTCAACGTGGTTTGAAGCCTACAAGTTAATGGGAAGTGGCAACTGTTAAAAATGTGAACAAGCAGAAAGTTTCTTTAAGACACTAATTAAAATGAAGTTTTGAATAAGAACTTGGGAGTAAATTTTGATTTATATTCATCATTGTTCATACCAAAATAAAAGGAAAGAAAAATAAAAAACGAGATATCAAATGGCTAATGAAGTACCTGAAAGTGATTGCATCCCATATTTTAACAGTAGAATCCTCTGAAGCTGTTATTATTATAGGGAGCTCAGGATGAGCACATATTGCTGTGAGATTGTTTTCATGTCCTTCAAGTGTCTCTACACAGTTTCTAGAGTGATAATCCCAAACCTGTAGAAATGTGGATTTAGATTTTGATGGGAAATATCTCAAAAGACTGAAAAAACTGTTTTAAAGAAGTAATTATTGATAAGCAAACCTTGGCAGTGTAATCATCAGAACCACTTAGAAGATATTGTTTGTCATTGCTTATGAAATAATCAACACAATTCACTCCTTTCTTGTGTCCTTCCAGGGTAAATTTTGGTACCGAGGAATCAAGACTCCAAATCTACAAAAAGAGACAATTACAGAAATTTTAGTCAATGAATTTAAGATTGAAGTTGTAATATTTGCAGGTACTAATAGTATCATACCTTCAAGGTGCCATCTAGGGATGCACTAGCAAAGGTAGAGGGATCCTGCGGGTTAAATGCCACTTGCATCACATAGTGTGAATGTCCTTCAAAAGTCTCAACACAAGACCAATCTTCCTTCCAATTCCACAATTTTAGAACTTGATCATCTGAAGCTGACACTACATATGGCAAGAAAGGATGAACTGCCACACTCCTTATATAATCTTTATGTTCCTCAAATTCTACTATCTTTTCCATTCTGTCATAATTGTAGATGCGAATGTATTTGTCATCCGTAGCTGCAACAATCCAGTTTTCCCGAGCAATAAACTTTGCTGATCTGACTGCAAGCATTAAGAAATAATAATATAAAAAAAACACAGAACAGATCACTAAGACATGTAGCAAAAATAAGACTACCAAAAAGGAAGCAAAATTTTATAAATCACGCAAGTGTTAATTTACCTGGGGATTCGCTGACTTTTAAAGACTTCTCTTCAGTCTGCCATATTATAAAATAAAGGTTAACAAAAAAGTTCCAAATTCTTCCTCTAAATTCCACAACTTACAAAAGCAGAAAGATACCGAACAACTACCAGTTCTATTGTTTCTAGATCTACTCCTATTTAAGCACTAGGTTAAGTATGACAGTTTTAGTTTTATATCATTATTATTTTATTTTATTTTATTATTATTATTATTATGATTATGATTATGATCATGATTATTAATGATGTCATTTTCCTTAGTATTTAAGTGCAGGTATAATTGATTACCTTTGTCTGATAGTTCCAAATAGAAATAGTTCCTGAATATAAACCCAGTAGAATCCTGCATGAGAAAAGTATTAATTGTAAGAATCTGTTGTACCTGCTATAGACAACGTTAAAATAGACGTTAAATAAGTCAACATGGAAGTTTTGTTACATACCATGGCTCAGTTGGATGCAGATCAACAGATTTCACTCTTTCAGTGTTTTGAACAAATTCATGCTGATACACAAAAAATTATCAGGAAAATAATGTTAAAAAGCTTATGATAAAGGAAACCAAACTTTGAACATGAACAGAAGAAATATATCTAAAATAGATAATGTAGAAAGTAACAATACCTCAAATTCAAAGGAGAGGGTTTGTTCCTACAGAATCGACATCATGAAGCAGATTAGTCAGTTCATATAGTTCACATATTTCATCAAGCTAAAATAGATAAAGCATTGGACCTACCCAAAAAACATTATGCAAAAACTTTTGTTCTTCCGGTAACAATATAACCAAAATTTAAGAAAAAAGAAAGGAAATAGCTTGATTGTTTGATTTATTTATTTTGTTCGCATGATTCAATCTTTTATAAGGTTCACAAATTATTTTGGCATGATTAATGACACACTTTGATGTTCCGTGACATAAGATTTGTTGAAAGACGTTGATGTTTGGGGCTTAACTATATCCTTTACGTTTCCGTTTGTTCCAATTCATGCATGTTGGGCAGAGATGCAAAGACGTATAGGTCCCCAATGACATGGACTATTTTCTCATAATTTAATTTAAATGTAATGACTTTTTAATTTTAAATTGATGAAAAATATGATATGCACATTATGAAGTAATAATTATGTAAACGTAAATTAAGTCAATACAGAATCATCAAAAGCTAAATTAATAATATTGTTTAAAAAACATGTTAGATTAAATAGAAAGAATGAAATGACATACCATATTATAAACTTGGTAGTCACAAATAGGAGAGTTGGTTGGGAGAAGAGAAATAGCAGAGGTGTGAGGATGTTTGGTTATGGTGATTTCTGAGGAGATGTTTGGTTATATAGTTAAGGATACTTCTGAGTTAAGTTAAGGAATGGAGACAAATGAGGTTACTCTGATATCCCAAATGGTGTCATCCAGTGCCTCTGCTACCGTAGATTATGCTTGCGCGTGGCAGTAGACGGTCCAGATTTACGTTGCAAAACGTCAGAGGAGAACGCCATTTATTCAAATTTGTATGCCTGTCACGCTTACCAAAGTCCATTTCTTATTATCAACGTATTAGTCACTTAGATTTTTCCACCAAACTCACTTGTATATATATAAATAAGAAAAAATATATATACTTTATACTATTATTTAATTATATATATTTTTTATAATAACATATAAAAGAGATTTCCCTTTATATTTTTTTATTATATTATTCATTTAATTATCTTTTTTCTTTAATTTTTTATATTTTTAATTATTTTTTAAAAATAATTGTGACATATTTTAAAGAAGTTTCAAACAAGTTTTTCTAGTTTTTATGATTTAAAATAAAACCCAACATTTATATTTTTCAACTTCTTTATTATTTATATTCACTTTATTTTACACATTACATATTTTATTATATTGTCATTTTTATTATTATTAATTTTCTCTTTGTTTCTTTTCTTATTAATCAATTTATCGTTTTTAAGGTATATTCTTGGATAATTTTAAATAATATTTTAATTATTTATTTCTTTTTTAAGAACTAAAGAGAACATATTATTTTAGAAAAAACAAGAGTGATTATTTATGTTTAACATACTGTTTATTTTTTTATTTCTTTCCATTTCATTTATATTATATGTAATACACAATTTATATATATATATATATATGAAAAATTAAAAAAAAAAAAACACATAACCATTATAAACCATTAATTATTTAAAAAATTATTTTTTAATTATAAATTATTTCAATTAATTCTTAAAACTACTTTTATTTTTAATTTTTTAAATTTACTAATTAACAATAATTACTAATTTAAAAATATTTTTTTAAAATTATTCACTTTCTATATTTTTAATAATAAATTAATAATAAACTTATATTTTAAATCTGTTTTTAAAAGTGTCATTTCAAAATAAGTTGTTTACAAGAAAATTAAATAATAAAAAAAAAACTTAACTGGTTACATTGATATTCAAAAACCATTTTAAAAATTAATTATATCTTAATATTTTTTAAGTAGAATTAAAAATTATTATTCTAAAATTACTTTTATTTTTATATTCTTTAATTTTTAAATCAATAATAAATTTATATTTTTAAATTTTCATTGTTTAAAAAAAAATATTAAAAAATTAAAAATTTTGTCTATATTATTAATAATTTAAAAAACAACTAATAACAAAAAAAATATACATGATAATCACATTAAATTATTATTAGTTGTAAGGATTTTTTTAATAAAAGAAAATAAAACTTAACTTTTAAATATAATAAAAAAAATTATAAATTAAATCAATAATATAATATAATTTATATTTAGTCTCTCAATTAAGAAAATCACGACTAATAATTTATATATTTTTTTAGACGTATATATATTTTCATTTATTTATTATATATTTTTATTTAAATGTTAATATTTATTATTATATAGTCAAATTTTTTAAAAATAATATATATAGAGATATATATATAAATATATAAAATTAAAATTAATTTAAAAATATTCAATTTAATTTATTAAAAAAGATAATATGCAGATATAGACGTGACAAATTTCTATGTTTTTCTAGCATATGATAAATATGATAATTTACTATTTTTATAATAATTCATTTAAAATTAAAAAAAAATATTAGCTATAAGTTATAATTAATTAAAAATATAAAACAATTTTTTTATTATTTAGTACATACCTCTTTTTTTTCTCTTAAAATAGCTGTTAATTTCTTTCAAAATCAATTAATACATTCTTGGTATTTGATAAAATTAGTCATGCTTTATTTATATATATATGAAATAATTTCTTCAAATTTTATTATTGTGATTGATGGGATAATTTAACTCTTAAGTCTGCAACTCGCAAAACACAACTCGTAAAACTCGTCTTACGAAATATGCATTCTAAACTAATTCATTTTTAAATAGTACATGGATTTAAAATTATTTTTAAACAGGTTAGTTCTCGTTAACTATAAATAAAATAAAATAAAATCCTCGAAATATCATTTTAAAATGTAAAATTGAACCTATTTTAAAATTCTAATTATAATTTATTAAACTTAGTATATACATCTTATTTATCTATTAAATTGTAAAAAACCTTGTTGTTGGACCCATGAGACTCACACATAAAATCTGTTTAACTCATAGGATTATATGGGTCATGCTAAAAAAACCCAATTCATAAATGA